>JARJDW010021115.1:0-23497 GCA_030264715.1 Adinopsis sp. GC000173
TCAGTTTTAGTACATCTTGTTTGTCAAATATTCAATTTGTCTTTGCATAGGTAAATTTTTACGAGTTTCTTCCGAAGTTTCTTTGATTTTTGGCATTTTCCATCTATTTTTTATCGAGCACTGTGTTCTTTTTATTATTCGAACAATTTTAATGAAAAACATATAATGTTATGATAAAAAATCTAAGAAAGATCAAACAAGAAAATCGCATATATTTTCTTCTCATTGAGATGCTAAAAATGATTTGGTGCAATAAAAATGAAAATTTGCTGTGCAATAAAAGCGCTAAAATGTACTTTTCTAAGATGTAAGGCAGGAACTGAATGTACTCTCTAATAGTTTCATTTTAGCGTCAAAAATTTCTCCCACACGCAAAGAAAAAAATCCCATCCAAAATTTGATGTTTAAGAAGTTCTAGGAAACATTAAAAAATTACAAGTTATACTTCCTATCATGTATGTATACCTTTAAATTAAATAAACTGTATAAGTTAAATTAACAATTCAGTATTTCTCAACCGCCGGCCCGCAAGAAAATTTTGTCGATCCGCATAGATAAGAGATATCCCATTGTAGAACGAAAATTTCATCTTCATCAGTTTTTACGTATTTGTTTTATATGTACCTATATTAGTATTACCTACTAATTGTCCGCAACAAATAATCTTAAATTTACTGCAAAACATTGAGTGTACATAGTGCGAGTGTGATACGACAAAATTGTGTGTAAATTTTGTTAATAATAACATAAAATTTATTATTTTTACTATGAAATAAGTAAATATTGTTGATTTTCCTTGGAAACTAAACATACATGTATAGTATAATTTATAAACAATGTTGTATGGTAAATAAATATGCCTATTTACCAATAAACATTCTGATTACGCAACCGATGAATCATAGTTAATTTAATAATATTTTTTTTTTTGGTAATTTTGATTTGGGAATCTGTCAAGTGGCAATTTGTTGTAATGAAATGAAATGAAATTAATTAGTTAGACGGTAATAAAAATAGAAATATGAAATCATCGATGAGTTTTTTACGAGTTTATTTGCTGATTGATATATATATACGTATATAGGAATATTTGTTAATAAAGCAATATATGAGAATAAGGCGCGCATAAAGTTGATTAGTTGGATTAATAAAGTTATTGTTTAATTTTTAATTAAGATTCCGAAGGGAGCCAATAGATCATAGACTATTCAATTCAGTTTAACAATTCAAAGCACTGGCCCCACTTAATTGCACCTAATTGAGATAGACGCTTGCCCTTAATTTAAAGTAATTAAGTTTGGGGATCATCTAAACAGTGGACCTTGCAACTAATCAAATCTACCAGCCGTTCAGATTGTAAGAAATTTATCTAAGGAAAATGAGAAAAGCGTACCGCTGCCTTTCATAAATATTCCAATTTACAATTGCAATTTCCCTACTCTTGTGTAAATTGCTTTAATTTTCGTGAAAGATCTAAACAAAATTTTGTGGATCATTTACACACTCAATATATGCTCTAATCTAGACTCAATTTAATAGTAGCATGTAGATGTGTCCTGGGGATGCAACCCCCTTAACAGTAGCTGTTGTAATTAAGTCAGTAATACAGTTACCTCACTCCACTCGGATACTATTCACCTGATACTACACCGTCATTATTAGCACTAAGTATTATTATATTCCTATTACAAGCTTGTTTGCTACAGTTTTATCCTATCATTATTATTATTATTATTATTACTAGCCGAGCTTTCGTTCTACAAGAAATTCGCCTGAGAATTTACACCCAATTACAACATCACAATGTGAAAATTCAATATCGCAAAACCATCATATTATATGATTAATTATTTAACTCGCTCTCCCATTTAACGTTAGAAATCTCTTTTGGGACAAAGAATTAAAATGATTACGTACACAAATTTGTAAATTACGAAAAGTTTAATGCAGATAGCAAAACTATATTGCGGTTATCTGCACTCATAATAAAATTTTATGTGTTTTGTAGATGCATGCTTATTAAAAGCGCAATTATTTATTTCAATATTTTAATACCGCTCGCGCTCATTTTTTCATTTTTCCCTCCCCATCTCGCTCATCCATTCATTATTTTGCATTTCATAAAAATTGGCTTCTATTAAAAGCCAGGCCATTATTTTTATTGCTGGAAAAAATTTATATTTAATAGAAACAAATAACTCACATGAGGTGGATACGTTAATTATTTTATTTCAGCTGTAATTAAAACGTATCGCAACATAAAATTGAAAAAGATTGATTGCGCAACAACATTTGCTGCTGCCTGATGCATATTATCCGTATATTATACATACATATACCGACTATACTATATGTGTATTAATAAAAAACAAAAGTTGTGTATTTTAATTAACTAATTACGCTTAAAATTTTCAAAAAGCCCGATGCGTATTCATCACTTTAATCCTTCATCGCTTTTCATGGTGGAAAATGTGCATGTAAATTCTGTCTGTGTCTTTGGTGGATGGAATCAAGCCTCCAGCCTTCCCGCTACTTTGGATAATTAATCAAATTCTAGATTAATATTGACATAATCAATTTTTTTTCCTCAGACATAATACGAATGCGAAATTTATGCATTTTCATCTATATTGTAACAGATGCATCTGCGAATGCAATTAAGTTAATTAAAAAACAATTAAAGACGTTTTATGCTAATTGCATTCTTTGCGTTCTAAATGCGGTATTTTTTTTTCATAATTGTAGGTTATTATGATATAGCTCAAATAACATTACTTCTATTCTAATAGAGATACATGGGAAATTTGTTGCTCGCTACATTTTTTCCTTTCCTCGCTCCTCTACTTCTTCTTCTTCTTGTTAGCGTTCGCGTTCGCCTTCATCGTTCCAAGCAAATTGATTAAGTCATTAAATAATTTTTGGTTGGTACGCTTAGAAATGCATGTGGAGATTGAAAAATTTAATACTTATTCGGGTTATTGTAATTGTAAAACAAACAATTTATCTGTAATTTGAAGATTGTTTGAATAATAAACTAATTTAAGATAATTTTCGGTTTGGATGTAATAAAAACTAATATTGAAATTCTTCCATACCATAAAAAATATTTTATTATTGTACAATACATGTACGAGTATGTATGAGAGTAGGTATATCGTATATGTATGTTTTATATGTACCGAATATGAAACGCACAAGCATAAATATTCAAGTTTTTTGGTGGTTGAAGGTTCTTTCATCACAAAATGATAATACAAAGCGCTTCTTTTTACATTAGCTGACATTTTATTATATAAAATGAAACAATAGTTGTAGTTAAAACATGCAATTTTATTTATTCGCGCGTATCTGCTAAATATTTTATTACATTGTTTTCAACTTTGTTAGAGATATTGTTTCCAATTTAAACGTAGAACATTAGCATTGGAACAATACCAGTTTCACAGTATGTATACAAAATGGGATATTACATTTGTTAACTAAAGTGTATAAACAGAATTTATTGGATCTATTAAAATCATAAATTTTGAGCACATGTGAAGTTGTCAAATGAAATGGAGGGTCCGTTCGACACGTTTCTCTAATTAACTCAATTAGTGAACTGGTCAGTTCTCAAACTATATATGCACTCATTTCTCGCCATGGTTTTTACGTTAACTGCATATTGGAACCATCAAAACGCTATTCGCTTTATCATTCCGCTTTATGTATCATCTACTTGGAATATATTGGGTTGGCATATGCATTTTCGCTGTGTCGCCTTTACCTATTTTGTTTTTTTCATTTTTAGTAAAAAATGGGCGAAAAATGTGTAAGCACCTGTGATAAAAAAGTTGTTTTAAGCAATGTATCCGAACATGAGTTTTAGTCAATATTGTAAAACGCCTTCAACAATTTCCTACGTTTTCTTTGAATTTCCTTTCTTCGGATATCCTGCGGTAATAGGACGTCTCTGATATCAGCATAACCTAACACACATTCGCCTTTCAAAGGATCAAATACAAAGGTTTCGAAATGATATCAGTGTAGTCGATCATTGACACTGATAGAAAAGCACATTCCATGTTTTTCCTTCAAGAAATGTTTCTACGCTTCAAAGTTTTAAAACATCAAAGGAATGTTAATTTATTTAAAAGTTGCATGTTTTCCTTGCAACGCAACCCAGAAGAGAGAAATATTGTGAAAAAACACTCCAACAATAGATTAAAATATCTTGAAAACAAATGAATTGACATTACTTTGTATAAAAGGATTTTCATTCACTCTTATTATTGTTTTTCATCGTAAAACATTTTTTCCAACGACAAGAGCAGCTTGTTTCAATAATATCCAACCACATTTTAACTCGACAACTCCTTTCATCCTAATAGAATTAACATATCTATTTAAGTTGAATTAATTCCGCCCATCAAAACTTTTAACAGAACGAGAACAAGAAAAAATCCTTTCCATTACGTTGGCTTTTTACAGTTTCAATCAACTTTGTTTAAAACTAATGACGTAATCATATTACAAAGAAAACTATAGATATTTCAGCAATGCATGAAGCGTAATACGATTTGGGACATTTATGCAGATAATCCATTAAAGAAGTTTGATTAAAAGAGTTCCGCTGTCTGGTGGACATCTTAATCTCAATGTTATCTAACGATCTTGTCCTGGCGGTTTCTGTAATCACATCGAACACCTCATCGATTCCTATTTCATCCTCGAATGGATATTTGCCCCCCGACAGTTTGTACAAGCAATTCATTTATAAAAAAAAACAATAAACTTAAATTGAGAGGAAAAACTTTTTGTCGCATTTCACGAGAGATACAATCGACAATGACATTAATAATTCATTATTTTACTTCCAGTTGACAATGCATTCTTGAATCCTTGCTGAACAACAGCAAGACTTTTAAATGACAATCAATCTTGTACAAGTGTCATCTTGATTAAAAGAGACAAATAGAAGCCAATTAAAATTAATATGTTCACACAACACTTGGCTTTGTTGTATGTCAATCTACAATTCCGATTAATGCTTTATATATTTTATTATTATGGAACGGCAACTTTTTATTTCACAACAACACAAAAGAAATAATATGAAACACAAATTTGTAGGCGCGCTTTGACAACGACAAAAATATAAATATATATATACGTATTTTTTATTTACAGGCTTTATTGTATCATTTGTTTGTTAGTATGTTTTTTAATAACTTTATTTAAATTACGAATTGTTTCAATGATATATTCACTCACAAGTTAACGACAGAGCTGGATTTAGCGCGGAAGACGAAAACAAACATCTGCATCAATTTTCAAAGATTTATTTAATATCTGTTTATTAAAGCTTGTTCAAATTTACAAAACCGATTTTAATTAATTTGCAATTTAAGTTTTTTTAAGCAGCGCGCCTAATTTATTACAATGAATTATTAATACATTATATCCGTCAAATGTAATTATTAGCATCAACTAAGAGTACATTGTATTGTTATTAGTGCGATAATTTGTATACGTGCATAAATATGAATATAAAATTATAATAATAAATTGTCGGTTTGCATTTCGAATAAATTTTGCAGTACCGTCCTGCATTTGTTGCATATGTGATTTTATTTCAATGAAAACAAGAAAGCGATTCTATCTTATACCTCCCATTTTAATCAAAGTACAAAATGGAAATATACATGAGTCATGCTTGTAACATATCTTGATATTTACATTGAGCTTAGACAATTTTTTTATTGTTTATATGAAACAACAGTTAAATGTAAGGCATTATTTAAATATAACACTAATTCAGCCATTCAACTGCCAATCTATTATTTTTCATAGATGTGCGGCTCCAACATTTATTTAGACGCCAATTTAGTAAACAATATGTTTATAATTCATTTCACTCGAACGAAAAACATGCGGAAAAAGGCCTTTCGCCAACTAGCAATATTAACACATTATTTAATATTGTAAAATATTGGAGCGACATGTGAATGTTTTGCTCTCTATCTAATACTTAGATACATACATACATAATTACTCGCGAATTTATTAAATACACATCCCTGTTTTGAAAGTTGAATTTTCTTTTTCTCCTGAAAGAATTTGTTTTTTTTAACCACCTCATAAACATGCTCGTCAAAAATAATACACACATTCAAATATATCTTCTTGTTGTTTTTCGTTAATTTTGTTCAAAAGTCAAAACTTTTATTGAAATCAAAAAATGCATTTTTTTAAACATTCACGTAAAATAATAGCGCAACAAATAACTGTTTTGCTTGATGTAATATCTAGATACATGCATAATTTAATTATCCACAAATTTTTTAGAGTACATTTCTAATTTAAAAATTGTTTTCCCTTTTCCGCCTGAAGAAATTTTATTTTTTTAACTACCTAATAAACATACGCACTGAAAATAATATTTGTATTCAAAGAAATCTCGTTGTTGTTTTTCGTTAATTTTTTTTCCGAAGTTAAAAAGTATATAGGTGTCAAGTTACTCTCCACACAAAAAATGCATTTGTTAAATAATACGAAATAATTAAATTGTAGATCAGAATAAGTTCAGATTGATAATGTACCTTTTTATATACTCTGCACACACTTTTTGATCTCATTTAAATTGTAAAAATATTAGAAGAATTAAAATCGGGTCAGTTAACTTAACATAATAGCTCAAAGATGTGTAGAGTTTTTGATACGCATTTTATCATCTATAAAAACTACTATTTTCGACTAAGATTACCATTATACATAACAAAAATGGCAATCAACCACGAATAATTTATGTATCAACTTAATAAAATTTACTACTCACTCTCTACTTGAATTTCGCCAACAAAACCAACACACTCTAATCTAATGTTTTTTCCTCTACGATGTTGAAGAAAGACTAAAAAATCCCATTTCTATATAGTCGAATAAAGCGATTTGTTTACGTTAGGACGTGCTTAAGGGAATTGATAAGAGTTGTTTAGTCTGTGTCTCAAGTGTGAATGAAATTAAGAATTGGTTATGTGGTTCATAAATATTTTGTTTGTGCATTTACATTGTCGCATATAAAATGATTTTTAAATCATTTATGCACGCGTAGCAGAATAATTAACCTAGCTAGACAAAAAGTACGTGTTTACTTGAAACTTTTTCTATAAAATCATTTTTACTGACGATATCGTTACAATGTATAAAGTAGAAAGAATGATTTTCATTTATATCTACCATAAACGGGACCTGCTCGTGATGCGTGCAGAGTGTGCATAACACACAGGCACTTTAAAATTTAGTATTATTATTAATATTATTAATTTCGAAGTTTGAAGTGTTGAATAGTTCTTGTTGCAAAATAAATTAATTAGAAAATATTTGAAAATTTAAGTTTTATGCAATTTTTTGGTGTTTTCTTCGAATTTCCCATAAGTTTTTATTTCTCATTGTTATTTTTTGTAGTTTTGGGTAATAACTAAAAGTAAATTGGTAAAAAAAATAAAGAAAACATGATTTTTTAAGCATTTCATTAATTTTTTACGAGTCTCTATTGACTTTTCTTTTTATCCATGAGAGTAATTCTGAAATATTTTGTTAAAAGTTTATGAAATCGCTAAGAGAATATCAAATTATATATTTAAATTCCATGACCATGACCATAAATAATAAAAAAATTCATAAAAGCTGTGAAATAATAATATATAATACATAAATTTTATTTTACTAGCTAAGAATTTGCACAATATTATAATAAAGTGTTTAAAATAATTTTTCAAAAGTCAACAAATAATTAATAGTAGAGTAGTATACATTGTTTTTAGAAATTCTTTTGTAACCAACAGTTGCAGCAATTATGCTTTAATAACAACTCAATGACAACAATTAATTTTAGCATTTAAATGGACTATTTCAACCCGCATGTTTACATATCTTGTTTATTTTATTTACACAAGTATAAATTTTGGTTTTTATTGAGGTTGATAATACAATATTATATAAGTAGAGAATAAAACGAATGAAATTCCTTTGATCTCGTTCTTTTTGTTAGTGGACTATCCGACAATTATTCAAAGATCAACAAGCAATAAAATTATCTCTTGTGGTCTTTATTCCAATCGAGAATAATAGTAATTACCGTTTGTTACTTCATTTTTTATTGCTGCTCTTTTTTTGTGTTTCAACCTTGTAAAAACAATCTAACAAAATGCAACCATCAATTATATTCTCTACAAAAAAAAATACTAAAACGCCAACGAGGAACTAACAAAAGGATAAATTTATCATACACTCGTTGACGAAAAATGCAGAACGCTTTAATTCAAACCAAATTGATTTTTATTGTTTCAAGTAATAAATTAAGTCAATTTTTTTTAATTGAACGTGAAATGCGTTAAGCTGAACTAATTTAACTAGCTACATGTGAGATAATTGGGCGTTGTGCGCAAACCGCAAAATGCTTTTATGTTGTAGGTATAATAAACCTCAAGTTTACATGAAGCTATCAAAGCTAGATGCGCAATCGATCTTTTTCAATTATTCTTACGAGTTTTTCAACCTAAAGCTCCTACATAATAGGTTTGTAATTTACTATATGTATCAACTCAAGCGTAAGATTTAAAAATGTTGGATGGTGTTGTGACACTTGATAGATCTGTAATTCTGTGCATACGTCCAGTTTGATCGATGTCCTCTTCCAAAAATTCCGATTGTGATTGTGTAATGAACCAGACGAAAGTTTTCTCTTCTATAAATGTTTTGTCGTTGCGTTTCAAGTTCAGATTGATATGGAAATGCTGTTTTTATAGTAAGGTAGTCTCAACTGACTTTTATATACCTATATATATATAGATAGAAAAAAAAACTTTTTTTCTGCTGTTTATTAACAGCGAAGTTAACAGAATGTTATATATAAATCGAAAAGAAGTTTGCTCGAAATGAACGATAAAATTCAATGGACTATGTAAACTGGGCGAACTTTTAACAACTCGACACGAGTTTTGTATATGTATGCCAACCAATGTGTGGAAATTTACATGAAAATTCATATACATTTTTTTTTCGGTGTGTGCGTTGTTAAACTTTAAAGCCATTATTTGCTTTACGATGCTTTTCCAATTCCGCATTTAAATTTATTTCGGTATTTTTTTTGGGGCGCTTTTTAATGATTACGTCATGCACCATTACGGCGTGTCATAAAATTAGTATAAACGAAAACCAAAACGACTGTGGAGTCGACAGGTCTGAGGAAACTCAAGCGGAAAAGGGCGCCACTTTCCACAAAGCAGCGACACAGCAGCGCTCGCCGATGAATTATTAGATAAGTTTTAAAAATAATTGACTTTAGTGTGGTAGTATACTGGCGCAATACAAAATTGGCTCAAAGATATTTTAATTATTGTTTATTTGGCTCAATTAAAGTTGATTTGTGTTACGACATAGACGACTTAATCTACAATTAAATTATATCTGAATGATGATGATGTTGTTATGAAATTTTGATAAGACAAACTTGCTAAAAATTTATTCTCAGTATCTTTTTCAGCCTTTTCTATTGTTCGAGTGCAATTAAAATAACAAGTTTCTGAAATGTCTTTAGGCTGCTTCTTTATTCTTTTAGGTGGAATTAAATATCACAAGTGGATGTTAATTAAAATGCATACATTATATGAAACTTGCTTTTACGTCTCGTATATGCAACATTTATTGTGTAAATTAATAATTAAAGGCTGCTTCGTTGAGACGTTGAAATTATATATCTATCTACTTTATTTTAGTTTTTTTTATTTTCAATTGAGCATCGTTTGGTGAATTAGACTAATAACTAGGCCAAAACACTTGATTAAATTATGAAGACTTTTATTAGTGCATAATAAAAAGTTAATATGAGGAGAAACAAGATTAAGTTGGTGCATTAATGTTAAAATGTAATCCAAATTTGTTACAAAATCGTATATGATAATCTTGTAAACTGTGTAATATGTTTACCACGTTGATGTTATTAAGATTTATGTCTTAATAAGATTTAAAACAACGCAACAACAACAACGTTGTTGCTCGATATTTTTATTTACTTTTCAACCTATAAACGAAATTAACTAACCGCAAACGTACAATTTTCTTCTAATAAAAAACAAATATGTGATAACTATTAACTATTAAAATTTAAATGCATGACCACAAAAATTTTTATATGAGCGCACAGAGATTGCTCATCAGCACACATATTCATGTAGAAATAAAAAAATTAAAACTAGGTATAAGATTTTTTTATTTGCCATAATAAAGTATTAGGAGAGAAAGGGAGCGAGAGTTGAAAATACTTTAATTAAACGCAACTTCCCTCATAAAATTTACAAGCTGGACTGGACATTTTCCACCCTCGTTTATAATGATTAACGTCTATATAAATAATATATATATTTCTGTTTAATCTTTATGAGATAAATAATCATTTGTAGGTAATAAATTATTCATTATTAATAAATTTTGCTTACTTATTATTATTATTAATAATTACATTATTATTTAACATTTAACTAGAATAATTTTTTTGCATGAATTTTGTTGAATTAAAATTAACATTAACATTCCCACAACAGTTTTATTGTTGGTTGTTATTTCTTCAACATTAATTAGTATAAAATATGTTTATATATATATAAATATATATAAAAAGCCATTTAATAAATAAATTTATTTATTATGTGTACCTACCATATTTGTAAATTATGGTGCATTGTTTACATTTCTAACCGTGCATACACACATATATAAATTAATGTTTTTTTTTCTTTATAATATATTAGGTAATTTAGTGATAAAATGAAATTATTGCAGACCTTTTTTAGGAATAACTTTAAATTGTTATATAATATAATTAAACACCTCATAGTATCAAAAAAAATATAAAAAGATTTAGGAATTCGAATGTTTTGAAGAAGTGTAAAGAATCAAACATATAAGACTTAATTTATTCTTTTTCTTCTAATTGTCTACTTGTCTTAAATTATCTTTGGTAATGTAATAATAATAGATAAAATTCAACAATAAGCAGGCTATAAATTAATACAAATTGCAATTTTTCACAGCAATATTAAGTAAATTAGTGAATTAATATGCTTAATTAATTATGACTGTGAATAAGCAATGAAAGGAAGTTATTTCAGAGTATTTTTTTCAGAAAATGTCAAATAATTTTAGACTATATTATAATTGAACACAGCGTATAGGATCAGGAAAATTTAAAAATGGATTTAAGCCTATTATCAGTAAAATATAAAAAAAAATCAAAAGTATAGCAGTCACAAGTCAAACATTAATTACGTCTTCTTCTAACTATTACATACCTATTTGTAATCAATTAAATTTGCTAATATAATTGTAACAGTTGGCAGTAAATAATAGGCGGCCTATAAATTAATGCAAATTTTAATTTAAAAAAAGACATTGTACAATGACACAGTAAAAAGTTGATGGTTAATGAATTATCTTGATGAAATAAATTATGATTGTGAATAAATGAATTCTAGTAGTAGAGTAAAAAATTGAGATTACGAATAAGATTTATAAAAATTGAGTTTTACTTGAAGATATCAATGTGGAGATTTTATTCCTCCCCAAAGAATTTTCGTTTACGATGTTTAAAAGTGATAGGCTTTGAAGGAAATTGCCATTTTGGAAAATTGAAAGATTACGTACGACGAGTATGAGTGCGAGTTCGAGTAGTAGTCGGCGGTATATGTTTATACGATGATGGGAGAAAGTATGCTTTAGCAACCTGTAACCCAGAAGATGTTTACAATAAATTTGTTTATACTATTAGTTTGTGTACTGTTTATTAGATTATTAATAATAAAGTTTCCTTGTGGTACATAACTGGAGGGATAGAGAAATTCATCAACCTCCTAACATACAACTTTGTTTTAATACAAATTTAATTGCGATCAAGAGTTAAAATTGCCGTTGGTAGATTTGATGTGTATAAAACTTTCAAAAAGTTTCTCGTTTTAGAAAATTTCTTGTGGTGCATTAGCTTAATAAATTGCCATCATACATAACTAATCAATTATTCATACTTGATTAAAGGCTAGGCCAAGGGGCGTATGGCCCTTATGGCCACTACCAACACAAATCTCACTTACCTTCCCAGGGGTAACAATGACGGATTACTTCTCAAGAGGCTGCAATAACTTTTATGACATCACATCGATCTTTAAATAAATTATTTTTATTCATTATTATCATGTTTGTCTTTGAACATTTGCCTTGCTTTGGCGATATCTCACTCCTTTTTGCAACAACCAACCAACCAGCCAGCCTTTTGTTTTCTTTAATATTTCACATTTGATATTTCATTTCTAGATATATAAAAAATAAAGAAAAGCCAGGGTTGGGAAAAATATGTGATGAGCTTTTGCAAGAGGATAGAAACGTCATAATGTTAAAAATCCGTCTTGTGCTATACCGCACTACAAAGTTTTTCATTTGTTTACAACTCTTCAAAGCAAATCCTTGGATTTTCCAAAAGCCTACAAAATCTTTTTCCTTTGCGGTGGTTTCCAGCATAAATCAATTTTTAAACTCGTCGAAGTTAAGCCTTAATTTTCTCTCAGTCTAATTTGACCATTCAAACCGTCATTCATTCATTATTGGCACACGTTGGCACGGAAAAAAGATGAGTGACTGCGCAAGAAGCGCAACATGGGGGTTAATCCAAACGGCTGTCGACGTCGTGACGCCAAAGTAAAACAGGTGACCTCTCTGTGGAGTCACATTTATCATTATTATACAGCGAATGTGCATTTCCCAACGGCGTTTCAATACTATGCAAAACTCTTTATCAGAAAATAATAAAGCTTTAAGTTTGTTGTCATTGCTTTTTCATCAGTAGCACTAGCAGCAGCACTAATCTAATTTATTATTAATAGATGTATTCCACATACAGTGATGTAGTACACGTATGAAGTAGCAGTAGTTGGTGGGGTTAGAGAATATGCACCTACAATATTTAGTAGAGAAGGCCTTTCGTTTTTTGGTTGCGTTGGGTTGGGGTGCGGAGGTGATTTTATTGAACAAATTTTGATTTATCTATGTAGGCAAGGGTGTTGTGATATGTGCAGCACATATTAAAAGAAGATGCTGCTCGCATTATCTATCCGTAGTTTAGATGTTGGGGATCCATAATGGTTGTTTTTTAACTTTTTTCTAAGGGGAAAGAAAACTTTTATCTTCTCACCGAATGGTACATTTTACTCAGACTACATATATATTACGTTATAACTTTTTGTTTTTTCATAAATTTTGCTTTCGTTTCTGCCTTTAAGGCAGACGGAAAAAAAGTTTAATGAATTGAAATTGATGAATATTGATGAATGTGGACAGCGTCACAATGTACTATATTAAAAATTTGTTAGGTAATAGAGGAAAAAACAAAAAGTAGCAGGGCAGTACGAGTGGTTGATTGTTTTGGGACTGTGAAAACGGTGAAAACGTTGCACACAAACATTTTTTACTACAATCTTATAGCTGTCATAAACAGACCAACAACTTCCACCGTCTAGCAAAAGTTACGGTTTTGGCAAGTACTTTTACTTCCTATAAAATTTGTATATAGTTGTTTAAACCATTTTTCAAAACTCATATCTATTTTACAACTTGTTGATATGCTGATTTTAATATTGAATGAGATCTATTGCTTTCCCAAAGGCAATAAACTCGAATATTCACTGCTAGATGTCACGATGGTAAGATTCAAAGTATTACTAAGGTAAAGCACGTACGGCGAAACTGCCGATATACTGAATAGCTAAGTATACTTCATATATTCTAAGACGGTCAGTTTAGGTTCAAGAACCATTTGAATTGAGCCACGTTTTGGTGCACATCATCCTCTATCCGAAAAGTCACTTTGCTCACGTCCTATTCCTCTCCGGAGAAATCTTTACCTACGGGGGAAGATGGAATACCAAGAGCATCTTACATATAAAATAGCGAACGGAAACCGTCTATGTACTCTTTTTAAATCTAATCTATGCGCAATACTATAGACACTAATTTGCCGGTAAAAATCCCATACTACTACCTACACCAAAACAAACAACAGTTGCGTGAAGTATTCGAAAACAAACAGGAAAAAATTAATTATTAAAAACTAACAGAGGGTTGAAACTTGTTCATTAATCGCATAATTTCATTCTTTACTGACAGAAAGGCGTTGTCAGTTAATAATTATCCTTATCTTGCATCTGTTACGGAATCTAATTTAAAAATGAATACCAACATATAGCGGATAGGATAGAATAAATGCGTTTTCTTTTAGCGATGGGTAAGCGATGCAGTGATATATGAAAATACATCGGTCATTGCCTATGACATTTTCGGCGGCAGTTGATTTTAGCCATTTATGGGGGACGTCAAGCGCTAGCAGGGGTTCGCTTTGATATAAGAAAGATAAATCACATTAGAAATTCAACAACATGTGCTATTAACTTTATTAGTTGCAAATTCAAATCTCTGTATTAATTTAAAAGCCATTTTTCATTTATATAAAAACGATCATCATTTATACCATATTATTATCGCTAAATCCTTTAGGTACGTTAAATGGTAGTCCTTAACAAGATAATAAATTAAAAATAAGGCAAAAATAGATGATGGCCATCAACATATTTCAGTGCATCATATAATACCCTATAATTAAACAAGCACTATAATTAAAATTGGCGACTGTACATCCTTTCCACAGACTTCACATCACTAATAATACTTTTGGGATTTCACCTTGAAACAATCCAGTTTCACTGCGCTTTGGAAACGTTCGCTGCCGCATTTTCCACTCTCTTGTCTTGTTACAGTCTTGTGTTGTGTGTTTTTTTCCCTCTTTACTTTTCGTAAATAATCATTTAGCGAAAGCGCATTTTCTTATACTTATATTGGCTTCATTAGCCCGTTTTAAAAATTAATTTATCCAAACATAATGCGGTTATGATTATATAGCTCAATGAATTCGTGTGTGCCGCCTGCCTGTGTACGTATACGAAAGAGAGAAGGAAAAAAAGTTTGGGAGAGAATTTTCCTTGCGGTCAACGGTTTATCTTCACCATTGTATTCCAATCTTAGAGAATGCTATCAATTAACCAAAAGTGCTTATTATGTCTGTTTGTTTAAAACAATAGGCGATGATACGACCATGACGTCAGCCGAAAACTTTCAATGATTTATTGAATTTTCATTAAATTTATATGATTTATCTAATTTATTTATAAATAACAAAATTTAAATAAAATTTAAATAAATTATTAGGATTGAATTTAATTGAATTGATCAATTAATTTAGTTTATTTTTATCAAATTTGGCAAATAGCATCAATTGAACCCATATCCAATATGTTTATTGAGCATTAAAAATGTTTAGTTTGTTGTACCTCTATCGAAAACGCTTTACGATTTAAAAAATATGCTTCGTTTTTTTATATTCGCTATAAAGCGTGAGGTTTATCTAGTAGTAGTAGCCTCTAAAAATTTTTTTACACACGGATACGTCTATAAAATTGTTACTTTAACATTTATCATCTATTTATAGTTAATTTATAACAATAATAAAAGAACGTTTTGGTATGTGAGTGTCTGTATAGTAGCAATAAAAAAGCATGCGATTATCTATTCATAATTCCTTTTATTTTATTTAATTTTTTTACAATCTACTAGTAAATAACTCGCCGTGGTCAACGTCAGGTTAAAGAAGTGACTCCGAACCGTTATATCAATAATCATATTTTACAATTTTATTTGTTCAGGTAGGTGTACCTGAGAGCATAAACCAGTCATATAATAAATTTTTGCATGATTTACCAAATAATGCCTTTTCTTCTTTGGCAAACGTATGTGACATGTTATAAGAGCCAACAATGTGCTCAATACAAAATAATGACATATTATGCATGAATTGCGTTACTCATTCATACATTTTTTTTTTCGCATAAAAATTACCTACTCTATACCAACAATACAACAACAATGTCCCTTAACGCAAACGAAATATCATATATTATATCCCATACCAAAAAGTTATTACCCACCTAAATGTTTTCCTCGAAAATATAAGGTTTATAAATTTAAATGGCCACATTAAATTAATTATCATGTATAGCCGAAATTTGCTTCTACGCGGCATAGTTTAGGCATTTCAATTTGTTTACATAAATCGTGATCAAATTTCAACAACAATTATTATATGCACAACATGCATGTTTATACTAAGTCGAGTTTTGAATAATTAGAAGATATTTGCCCCTTTAGGATGTATATACAACGTACAACAAAGTTACTTTTTAATTAACTAATTAAATCAATATTATACAACAATAATAAAATTTATACTACTATGGTAGGTGTATATACGTATCAGTATAAGTACTTACATATATCTGAATGTAATATTTAATATTTATGCAATAGTAAAGTTTGATGTTCGTAATCAGAAAGAATCGAATTTTATGTATTCATGCTTGATTGGTTACAATAACAAATTTTTGTTGATTTCTTATTCAAAAACTATTTTTAATCTATATGAAATAAATTAATTTGATGTTTAAAGAACATGTTAAGATTTCGCTGCGTCACTACATGTATTAAAATGTTTTTAATAAAGATATTAAAGTGGATGAATTTCGACGCAATTCAACTCAACTCTCAACTCAATTTAATAATAAAATTTCCATCTATCCGTACTATTTATAGATTTATTGTAACGCTTTGGCGCTAAATAAAATAATACCAGCATTACAAAAAAAGAAGGCCATCGAAAAAAAGCAGAGTTGATTTCGTTGGTTGTTGTTGTTCGTATTATAAAGCCATCAATAATAAAACATCGATAGATAGAGTGTAATGGTATCTTAAGTTAGTTTCGGGTAATATTTTAATACGAAGATGACTTTTATAATATAGGTGTAATTTAAAGCCTGCATGTTCTCAATAATAAACGAGCAGGTAAGCAAGGACCTGTAATTATCGAGTTTAATACTGGCCGGAGCTGAAACACCGCGACCAAACATTCAATTACACGGACCACCCAACTAAGTAAATCACTACATACTCAAGAGATGTCCCATCACTTATTCCAATAACACGACGTTGTACTTATACATACATATACATACAATCTGCTGCGCGCTATCGTCTCAAACTTGGAAGAAGAATACATCGTTTGTGTACAATTTCCACATTCGTTCGCTGTCTTTAATTTGTGTCAATATCGTGTTATCTTCTTTCATATATCTTATCGTAACCACAAACTAAAAATCAAATTCTAAACTTATCTGTCGATGTTTTGAGAAAAAAATGAGATTCGTTAAAGGCACTGTCCAAATTGAATCAATTCTTCGGACTTTCTACATGTTTTTACGCTCACACATACGCACGTCGATCAGAGTGAAAAAAACGACAAGAAGATTTGATGTATGAACAGATGCAATATGTTCAAATCCAATCAATTAATTAAAAGTTTAATTTATTTTTATTATTAGTATTTACCAAGGTAATAAATTATATCGCTAAATGGCCTTATTGTATCTGCCCTTGGTATAAAAGCAAACAGTCGTAACAGTAGTTAATTATCGAAATTGTGTTTTTCGGGGAGGATAAAAATGCAAACACCTAAATGAAAGAAAAAAAGTATCAAAATCTAGCAATAATCAACACGCTAGTCACATATGGCTAGTTGGCTCAATGGAGTGTAAAAACCACAAGCGTACTCAACCATATGGCAAACTTAATGAACGCCAAAAAATATATATCTATCCACAGAATTTTACTTTACTTGGAGGGCAATTAAGAAAATTGCTAAAACAATGGAATAATTAAAGAGAAGAAGACGCAAAAAAGCGAGCACACATACATTTACACACTCGCACATAGAGAGACAAAAAAAAACACACACACAGGCGAACTTTTAACGTTCTCAAATTAAAATTGCTAAATTAAAAAAGCTTGGCACAATTTATTTGCGTAGTGTGGTGGCTGTTAACGGCATGCACACACAAACACACACAGACACAAACACACACCTTCTTTATTACGGGATCTTTTACGAAATAATGAATAGAAAATCAGTATAATATGCGGATGCATTCCATGTAAAGATTAAAAAGAATCATTTTTAGTAAAATTGAAGACGACGCTTTGTTGTAGTCGACGTGCAAAAGCACAGTAAAATTATCATAGAAATGTATTTTCTTCGCTTCATAACCAAAATATTTAAATAAAATTAGCTATTAGAAGTTTATCTCTGCTTGCTATTTGCAAGTAGAAACTATTGCATTTGGGAGGAATTTAAAAAACGCTTTCTTCAACTACAATTAAGGTTTCCATGTAAAGTTATTATTAATACAATACGTTTATCTAGTAATTATTCTGTATATAACATTATGTAAAAGCTATAAATGCGAAATTTATCTGCGTTAAAAATCTATAAATAGTCTTTATTTGTGAAGTTAATTGCGGCAAATTTAAATAAAATTTCAATACCAATTCAATACGACATGTTTTTAAAAGAAGCAAACTTTGTAAAAACTTTTTATTATCGATAGAAAAAAGACGAATGTCGTTTGTGTATCTGTGTGTGTACTGTGTGTAGAAATCCTCAAGATAATTAAGATTTGCCATTTCTGTAAATTTTTATCACATTTGTCAAAAGCCTTTGTTCGTTTATCAATAACGCAAGGAACAATTTGCAGGTGTCAGTCCCGTATTTGTGATGTATGGAATATTATATATTACACGTCCGTTTTCAAATATATACCTATATGAAAAAAAAACCAAACATGTCAAGTTAACATTCCGGAGGTTGATTGGCCTTCATGAAGGGCACCAGCAATGAAGAAAAGGTTAACTAACGAGATCCCCTGCAGTCTTTCGGTGTGATCGTCAGTCGATACGCGCGGATTACTAGCAGACGTACGGATTAGCATTTAACCACACATCACTAAAACGCGTTCTTCTCGCTCGCTCGCATCATCATCATCATCATCATCATCATCATCATCAAATCAACTCGCCAAACAGCACAAAACAAACGTTCGTTTCAATTCAAACGTCATTGTGCCTAAAGACGTAAATGAAAAAACATTATGTAAACATGCGTTTATGAAATGTATGTCCACATACACATATACACACACATCACATCACAACATGATGTGAAACAGCACACACTTTTTTCTAGATGTGTTTTTCAACAGGAAAACTTAGCAACTGTGCTACTACTACTACTATAAAGCTATTTTCGTTGGCAGCGGTTGTTATAAATCATAATAACGAAATAATATTATGACAATTCATCCCGTTTGATTTTTCATTTTGAAATTTAGCAAAAACAGAAACGCGCAGATGAATATTATTAGATAAAAAAAATAACTGCATTTAAAATACGCGCAGATATATATATGTAAACAATAAAATGAAAATAAAATAAACTAGAACCTGTATTGAACTTTTTAGCCATTAAATAATTTAATACGATCGCATAAAAATAAAAACATGAGGCGCCGGTTTTGGTTTATACGTTTGCAATTTAAATTAGAAGTTAGATTGCGTGAATAAAACAATTTTTCATTCACATGGAATGAAAGATTTAAGAATTATTTATGCATATGCAAGTTATTCCGTATCGTATAGTTTATTATTTCCAATTTAGAGTTTGTTAAATTACGATTATGAGTTTGAGGCCCACGCTAAACTCGTTACTTCTTATAATTGAGTAAAAGATGTAACCGCGCTACTGTTAAAATGTATTTATTGCTTCTTGTATTTCGCTAAATGCGAATTGCATCTTAACTCGAAATTGCGTACAAGTTGCTGCAGCACGCAAAAAGGCTCAATTTGTAAACGTAATGAGACGGATATTGCTTAATTTTTTTTTTATCAAAATTATTTATCGCACACACATTCGTATATATGTAATTTCTCTTCTTTGGTCGGCGACAGTTGTCACAACAAAAGTTTTCGGTTTGAAAGCGGCAATAGATATACACTGAAGAAGGCCACCACGTCTTCAAAGCGATTCATCAATAAACCACCATGAGACAAGTCATATATTTAACTTATTGTTGACGCAAATTTGGGTAGTTTAAGCATTGTTGCATCTTCCCTCGGCAATAATAAAAAAAGCAGCACCGCTGCATTTTTAAAGACTGCATGCTCGAACAATACCTATTGCAACCACATAGGCGTAGCACCATCCGATATCGATTGCCGTCGAATGATATATTATTATAAATGTATATTATAATTATTGCTTATAAATAAATAATAGTAATGAATAAATTGTAATAAAGCTTATTAATTATTATTGATGAAAATTTATTGATTTATATGGTGGATAAAGTGTGCAATGGTGTTACGCCAATGAGGATATTCTATGCATCGCATATTGAATGGGAATTAATAGGAGTCAATATTTGGGGCAGGTGTTATGTGTATAAAAAGCTATGGCACAGACTTTGTGGTGGCTAACGCAAAATAGAACTATTATGCAACATTTGGGAGGTCTTTTTGCTTCGACACAATAAAAAATTTTAACGTCATTTAAGATGTACAAAAATACTGCATGTTTTTGATGGCTGCAGAACACAACACACAGCACAACACAACACAACACTAAAACATCCACCCCATTCCCCATTCATTCGGAATATAATCAAATTAACTGGAATATTTTATGTTACGTATCGGTCGCCATCTACCCAAAGAAAATCGTATTTATTTTTCAATTATAAATGCAAACTAGCTCATTTTAAAATCTATCCCATTATTATTTCAATTTTGACGGCCCAGATGTTTAGGGTTGTCTCAAGCGCAAAGATAGAAGGCTGAAAAAAAACGTTGGTTTTTTTGCTCTCTGGAAAAAAGGGGAGGGCAGCGCTGCCAATATTTCATGTTTTTAATTTTAGAAGACATCTACTAATATTTTCTTTTCTTTTTGGCAAACATGCCGAACATCTGTAATTGGGAATTTAGTTGACAGATTTGTAGCTAGTGTGTTGATTTGTTGTAGCGAAATATGCGTTTCGTCTATCCATAATGTTTGAAAAAAGCGCGCGCACGCTTCACACAAAGTGGAGCAAACTTATCCATCAATGTGCAATTTCATATTAGCATAGTAAAGACTAAAAACTTTGTTAAAAAGGACTCTACATCATTCTTATCTCATTCATGCAAATGTATCTTGAAAACATTTACTCTATCCGAGACATTTCTGTACTGGTAAAATCTTATTGCTATTGTTATTTGCTCCTATAATCTTTAAACATTTAAAAATCTTTTATGCAAAACCGTTTCAAATTCACCTAAAAACTCATATAAGCTTTGAAAACTGTATCTATATCGTGTATTTGCTCAAGAACAAAGGATACTTACTTAAATAACATTTGGTTTGTTAAAATAATAAGTGATTATCATCTCATTGAACATGGAATGATTAAATTGTATGCAAAAATAACATTCAATATATATATGTATGTATTATAGCGAATTTATTCCATGATAAAATCAAGGAAATAATGGTAGCAATTATTATTAAATAAGGTAATACAGACATGGTAAGTTTATCTAAGAGCAAAAATGAAATAGATACTCTTCTAGCGCAGGATGTGGATGAACGTTTAATATTAATTATAATAATTTTGCATAATTAATTTATTTCTTTATTATGTAGAAAATGCGTTCGCTCCCATACTATCAATTACAAATCATTGAGCAAATTGTATCATTTAACGGCTTAATCTATGAAATATCAATCAATTTATGTGGTATGTAATAATAAAACTGGTATAAAGTTTACAAGTTTTGAAGCAAAATAAAAGAGATGCGGTTTGATATGTAGTATATAAAATGTAACTCACATATTACGGCGGAAAAATATAGTATATTATACATTTCTATAATGCAAGTGGTGTGTATTATTATGATATAAAAATGCAGTAGATGATGTTGTTTTTATCACAATTTAATATAAAAATGGTTATTTTCTCGAATGAACGAATGAGTCCATCGCGAATAAGAAAAACAACAACTAAATGAAAGTAATATGAATGCATGTGGTCCCCGAGGGTGAATAAAGAAACTAATGCAGTTTGCACTCGCGCTGGATCTTATATAAACCTTTTCTAAATGAAAATTACTTCATTTTTATACCCGGCAGATAGATGCCATACATTTTATTCGCCAAATCGCCACCAACATTTAATTCGTCAATCACAAGCGCAAATCCTATTAGAAATAAATTCCATTTCAAAATTTTGTCATTAATATTTTATTCGTTAATTATATTGACACGTAGATTTAATATCAATAACACGAAATGAATTAATCATAAAAATAATGGAAATTTCAATTATTCAAAATGCATTAATGTGCTTTTTTTTACTATATACGAGTGAGTATACTGATGTTTTCTTTTCCAAGCTACTGCAATGTTATCATTTCAGATTATAAATATATGTCGATTTAACAGATTTCTCTTTTTATATTCATTGACAGAATCGATGAAACAATAAAAAATAGCGTTTTTATTGCCACACATTTGTTGCAAGCTGAAAACAACTTAAGCAAGTCGATAGTTAATATTTCATGTAATCCTTCTCTGATATTAACCAAGCACATTCTTTATTTATATATAACATGTTTTTCTATCCTCCAATTAGTAATAATTGATAATTCATTGCTGCTGTAAAACACATCACAGGCTGCTGGCAATAAATCCAACTCGAACTTATAAATATTTGAAGATAGACATATGAAATGTGTTTCGATTAAGTGTCAGCCATAAAGTTCAATTTTATTGAGAAGCATTAACTCAAGCAGCGGCAGCAAGTATAGCGCACATTGAAAATGATTTTTATACAATATGAAATGCGCGCAATAATAATACGTCGACATTGTCTTACCATAACGCTTAACCTTTCCTTTAAATAAATGAACTAGATTTTATTTAAGATTAACGTCACGCGGATGACAGACCCAACTTATGCATGGACATTAATTTGTCATCAAAAGCATTGACGTAACATTTACCATTACTAATGTACTTTACATTGGTGATGAAGAGTTATTTATAATTTATAATCATTCAACGTTTGGTTAAGATTGATATAGGGAATTAATGCGTTTTTAATTAATTCATTTTCACATAAATGAGGTACACACATTACCATTACCATCTTTTATACACTTTTCATGTTTATATTTCATAAAATAATAATATCAAATAATATACCTGCTAACTAAAAATATCAAATATTGTAGTCCATATATGTGTACAAACATATTATATAAAACCAACCCACATATATGTATAAATCTAACAAAAATAAAAACATTATATTATTGTATAATGAGCTATTTTCTACAATAAAGTGCATGTAAAAAATTAGAACATTGTTTTCTTTCAGCATAGTTATAATATTTATGATGTTGTAGGCATGTTGATGTTAATTATATGCACTTTTTCGAAAATAAA
>JARJDW010021116.1:0-14270 GCA_030264715.1 Adinopsis sp. GC000173
AACTGAAATCGGCAATAACTTAGTTGCCAACCCGATAGATAAAATCGTCTAAAAAGCATATTAGTAATTACTTTCCATTAAAGATGTAAATCAATTACAAAGTACATACATATACCTGCATACAAATAATCATTGTTGATTTTTATCAGTGTTATAACTACTACCTGATAACATCGCTTCCTTATAAATAAAATAAATAAATGAATAGACATTTGCAAAATTAGAAATTCAATATATATGCATATTTAAATTGTTCGTTTTGTTTGACAAGCGTAATTTTAAAAATGCGTACTTAATTGATTTTCCCTGGCACAGTTGTGAAATTACAGAAGGTAACATGAGCTACAAGTTGCACATAGAAAATGTGTAAAATTTTTTGTCGCATAGTTTTTAATCAATAATGCTGCTTTTATAAAAAATCATCTCTAATTAATAATGTTTGTTTTTTGAAAATAGACTGGATTTTTCATCTTCCTCTTTCAACATTCTCATATTGTGTAAAACAACAGCTTGTTAATTAATAATGGACTAATTTCAGCAGGTGAATGTAATTACGTGCATATACCCCTTTTTAAAATAAATAAATTTCTAGTTTAAAAGATTTTTCTTAAAATAATTTCTGTACTAAAACATTCTTGGCAGAAACTTTGTTTTGGATCTAACAAGAACTATGCTCTAATGTGTAGTAATTATTAGTTTATTTATTGTAGTTGCTATACTAGAATCTTTACTTGCCCAATTGTCATAGAACTAATAAATATAATGTTTCTTGTTCGTTGAATTAAGATAAATGGAATTTGTACTTTGCACTAACACATTTATCATGAAATGTGCACTCTTCAACTACAGAAATTCTATTATTTCTTAGAACTTTTTAAATAGTGATGATAGATTACTTATTAAACATTTGATTACATACTTAGTTTATGATTTATCGCAAGTTGTAGTTATTAACAGTCTTATTAGCGGCTAAAAACATATTATATTTAAAAATTTAGTACAGTAGAATAGAGACTTATATGGTAGATAAGTGTTCTAATTAGTGCAATACTGCGCTTTTCAACAACATGAATTCTTTTATTTCTTAAAACATTTTAAATAGTGATGGTAGATTGTTTATTAAACATTCGATTACTTAGTTTATGATTTATCGCAAGTTGTAGTTATTAATTAATTTAATAGTTATAGTAGAGTAGAGACTTATCGAAAAGTGTTGTAATTAGTGTATTACTGCATTTTTCAACTACATGAATTAGTTTATTTCTTAACAGATTTTAAATAGTAGTGGTAGATTACTTATTAAACATTTGATTACTTAGTTTATGATTTATTGCAAGTTGTAGTTATTAACAATCTTATTAGTGGCTAAATACAAAAATTCTATTACTTCTTAAAACATTTTAAGTAATGATGATGGACTACTTATTAAACATTTGATTGCTTAGTTTATGATTTATCAAATTATAGTTATTAACAATCGTATTAATTTTTAAAACCGTTTTTCATTTAAAAATTTAATAGACCAGAGTTGAGAGTC
The DNA here is from genome assembly GCA_030264715.1 of Adinopsis sp. GC000173. Taxonomy (NCBI): domain Eukaryota; kingdom Metazoa; phylum Arthropoda; class Insecta; order Coleoptera; family Staphylinidae; genus Adinopsis; species Adinopsis sp. GC000173. The sequence goes on from JARJDW010021116.1 coordinate 1,538, forward strand.
CCTGACAAAAGTTGTAATTTGTACATTACTGCACTCTTCAACTACATGAATTCTTTTACTTCTTAAAACATTTTAAATAGTGATTAGGTACTTGTTAAACATTCGATTGCTTAGTGTATGATTTATCGCCAGTTGCAGTTATTAGTAATCTTATTAACAGTTAAATACATATTGTATTCAAAAATTTAATACAGTAGAGTAGAGACGTTTTGACAAGTGTTGCAATTAGTATATTACTATACTCTTTAACTACAGAAATTCTTTTTATTCTAAAAACATTTTAAATGGTGATGATGGATAACTTATTAAACATTTTATTACTTAATTTATGATATATCGTATATGTACTTATTAACAATCTTATTCACCTTTAAATACATATTATATTTAATAATTTAGCACAGTAGAGTAGAGACTTATCGATAAGTGTTGTAATTAGTGCATTACTTTGAAGATGAAAGACATATAAAACAAATATTTTTTGAATTATTAACACACAATAAGATTTTATTTCAGAAAATAATCGTGCGTCAAGGAATAATATTGCAAAAAACTCCTTTTTCAATTTAATAAAAAATGCATTAAAAGAATATTTTACGTCGAATCGATTCAGACTTATGTACTGCCATAAAAGCGTACTAAAAAGCTTATAAATGAATAAAAGTATACATGGATGTTTAAATTGGGCGATCTGCAATATGTTATAATGTATCCTAATAGAATTAATTCATTGACCTATTATATAACCTCTGCCATAATTTATGTATGCATAAAATTTTATTACGAATTATGGATTAAATTTATAAGATATAACATAAAATTGGATTTAATATTTATGTTATTTTATTCTGATTCTGAGTACATATATTGAATTATACCTAATATTTTCAACTACAGAAATGAGTGAGATTTAAAATTATTAATTTTTATTCGAAAAGAAATTTAATTATATTAAATGGAATTATATTCACAATTGAGAGAAATCATTCAAATTGATCATTAATGGATTTTATAAAATAATTCAATTAAACTCCTATATATGAAATTAATTAATTGAAGCTTTTAATTAATAATTTAACAAAAAAAATGAGGATGGAGATTTATATTTAATACCCATTTCCTATCATGTAATTTATTAAATAGAAAAAATTAAAGAATATATTAAACAAGTAGGTACTTAATCATAAAAACTATATGAAACAAGTAATGTAAATAATTGCATTTATATGATTTTATGATAATTATGCAGTAATAAAATTATTTCAACTGAAATTATGATTACACATTTAAAACCAGTTAATATGACACTTATAAACGTATTGTAAGTAATTACCTGTGTAGAATTAATTAATTATTCTTCCATTATACGTATAAGATATAAAGCAATTCATTAATATTCATCATAAATTTAAAAAAACATATTCTCGTCAATATGTATCCTTCTATTGTAAATCATCCATATTTTACGATTGGCAAAATATACGATTTTGTTATATAAGTTGATATTATGATTACATATTTAAAACCAGATAATATAACACATATAAAGGTATTGTAAGTAATTACCTGCGTAGAATTAATTAATTATTTTTTCATTACACTTATAAGATATAAAGAAATTTATTATAATAATATTCTTGGCAAGTTTAAAAAACATATTCTCGTCAATATGTATCCACCTAATGTAAATATTTTATATTTTACGATTGGCAAAATATACGATTTTGTTTATACAAAATCGTAAATTTGTTTTGACTTTACAATCTAAAAAATATGTACATACTGAAGGCAGTTAAATATGTTTCTTTAGGATAAAAATGTAAACTCTAAAAGGCTTCAATATTTCAGTGAAACACTTATTTTTATAGGCTCCCTTCTGTAAAAATGTATTTTATATTAAAACAAAAACGGCTTAACTTATTTGGCTTAAAATTTAATTCGGGCAAATGATTTTTCCTCCCCTGTCATGTTCAAATACCATCTCATAACTGAAATGAAAGACTAATTAACCGAAATGAATATAGGTAACTGCTAATTTTAATACTAGCCATTATTTACATTAAAGCATATAATATCATTACAATATTATTATCAAATATGTAAGGTAATGTAATTATGCAGTGGCGTTCAATTTAATTGCAACATTTGATACTAGCGTAAATACGTTAATGACTATTGTTATATAACATTTAATGAATTATGGAAATGTTAAAGTTTAATTTAGCGACGACTGACTAACAAGAGCGTAATTTTTTCTGCCACTGCGCTTAAAAATTTAGAATAATTAGCTGGAAGAACGAATGCAGTCACGTTACGTTACAGCTAAATTTTTAAATTGTAAATTCGTCTTGGGCGATTCCCCCGAGAGATGGGAGGAGCTTTTTGTATTTTCTTAGGATTTTTCCGAATCGTTATCCAAATATTGCTCCAACGTCACCCATTTCATGATTGATGTGATCAAATCTGACATCAGATTCGAATTTAATTACTCGCTCGCGCAAATCGAAAAAGTGCGCCGATTCGGTGTTTATAAACAGGAAGCTTGCACATTTCCTGATATGCATAAGCAAATTACCAAACGTGAGTGACACACTTTCAACCTGAAATAATATATGAAATATTCCAACGTTTATCAAGGTTCTGGCAATATACGTTCACGAAAAGCTATATGCGCTAAAACTTTTATTCTGCGATTGCTTATCGCCTTCATACAACATGTATTTTACTCTAAGTATTTTATTATAAAAACCTTGTTGGCTAGAATTCGTTATATTGTATTTTCTAGGATTGCAAAATCAACATATAAATAAAATCTGGTTGAATCAATATCCAGCAAGAGATCGTAAACGCTGTATTTAGTTTCTAAATAAACCAAACGCTCTTTGCTGCTTATAACGAATAATTAAAATAAGTTTTAATAAAACACGCCTGCATTAATGTTATAAATCTAGAACATGTGCGCCAGATTCGTAAATAATAAAATGTTTGATAATTAAAATACTGCACCAAATTGCTCTAACTGCAATTGAAAAAAAAATTTAAAGCATTGTCAATAGGCAACAAATTCATCGTCTGCAAAGAAATTATTATTATTTTACGTTCAAGTATTTATACCCACTATTTAAATTTTTATAAATACAAATATCGTTATAAAATGCGATTATCACTTCTACAATATGAAATTTAAAGCATTGACAACAAGCAACAAAAAATCTTAATCGACAAAGAATATAGGTATTTATATGTATGTACTATGTATTTAAATTTTTGTAAATACAATTCTACAATTCCATTACAAAATACAAGTATCACTTCTATGATATTATAAATTTGTTCTGAAGTTTGATAAAAGCGTACAACTGAAAATCACTTTCAAAATCAATCAAACAATAATTTTATAAATGTAAAATTGTGCTGCAGATTCGTAAATAATAAAATGTTTAATAATGTTGCACCAAATTGCTAAAGCTGAATTAGAAAAAACAATAAAATATTAGTTCAACAAATTTTTTATTTGAATAAAAACTTTATTATTATTTTGCGCTGAAATAGGTATTTGCAGTATTAACATTTTTTGCAAATACAAATCTACAATTCTATTACAAAATACAAGTAGGTATTACTTCTATGATATTATATAGATTTATTCTGATGTGTGATGGAACGTTACAACTGAAAATTACTACAAAAATCATGCATTGTGTGTATAAATTCAAAATTGTGCACCCTATTCGTAAATAATAAAGTACTTGATAATTAGAATACTGCACCAAATTGATACATCTGCAATTGAAACCAATAGAATATTACTTATAGAAATGTGTTTTGTTGTCTGATGAAACTATATACGACTAAAAACGACAACAATAATTAGGATTAGTTTCCAAAAGTATGAAAATAGAATATGCTTTTTAAGAATACATCTATTAATAAAATTTCATTTAAATGTCTAATATACATTTACAAAAACAAACTGTAAAATACCTACCTATCCATCCAATTTTTATTTAGGGTTTGTGATTCTATAGAAATTATTCAAAAATATAACAATTGTCGGTAACAAAAAGAATCTTTATATCAATTCTAATTAAGTATACGTATATTATTTTCATCATACTTGTTCATCTAGTTAAATAAGTATATGTTTTGTTAGACATGTATATAACAGAAATCAAAACAAATATTCATCTTTACAGTTCACATAACTTCTGTAATGAAAAATTCGTAAAGTCAATTAGAAATGCTTTCGACACTCAACAAAACATATTGCAGTACAATACAATTAATAATTTTTACTAATACATTATTATCCTTATTAAGCCATTGTCAGAAGATATATAAAAAGGAAGTATTTAGACATTAGTTATGAGCAATGAATTAATAGTGATTTGTTAATAGTTATTGAAAATTGATTAAATTTTAAGATAAGTTTATAGAATATCAAAATCTATTAGACTTGACTATTTAGAATTGATGTTTTATTGCACTTTTAATTTCATATGTTTTCAAAAAATCTAATTTTGTACACCTACATAGCAAAACATTTTTTATTGCATAATCATATGTATCATACTATTAACATTAGATGTACATATGTACATTAACAATGGCAACATTAAATATTATTATAATATATTATTATTATTATAATAATATTATAATAATAATAACAACAATAATTTTCCTTGTATAAATTTGGACATGGCACATTTTGTCATTTGCCATTGAACATCAAAGGAATTTACTACTACAACTGCCATTTAATCTGATACTTTCAATGAAACTAAAAATGTTTTCCCTTTCCCAATTAATTACTTTTCAATCTCATTATTTAATTTTATCGGTTATTTTGAATAAAATTTATGATTTAATCAAAGGTATTAAATACTTGTATACCTAATTTAAATTACTTCGTTCAAGTAGTCTTGACTCTTGATGAGAAAAAATTTAAATTCACAAAACGTGAATAGACGTTCGGAGAAATTCTAACTCTGAAAAATCTGTCGACATATATCTACGTAATTATTTTCAATTATTGTTATATGTATAGCTGCTTTTATCTTCATTTAATATAATGTTTCATTGACAACTGAAAACTAAATATGTAATTTAAAAATGAACATTAAAGGAGAATGGGGGAATTCCGCACTAAGAATAAGTAGTGATTGTTCTTAAATAACAAATAACCAATAAATTGCAACTAATGTATATGAAACTTATATACTATCTAAATAAATATAAAAAAATTCCCAAATAATGTAATTCACTATTAAAAAATAAAAGATGCGCAAAAATCATGAAGGGGTAATGGAAAAATTACATCCCGTATGAACAATCTCGAACATAATACACTCACATCTAAACCATCATCGCTGCCTTTTCCAAATTCATGACAAATTAGGCTAGGAGCGTCATTACCCCGTTGGACAAATGTTATTTCAAGAAGATGAGAAGGGCAAGCTAGTACATTTTTATTGCATACATTTCAGTCGTCATATTAATTATTTTGTTCGTAATCAATTAGTCGTCCCTATTGTCACACAACACAATTGTAAGATTGCACATTGATTATGGCAAATGAAACAATATTTGATAATATTTGTTCATTATCCAATGTTTTTAAATGGTTCTCAACGTTGCAATGTTTTCTGGCAAAACTTTAACAGCTGATATTCTTCCGGATGCATCAAATTAGATCACATCGATTTTTCAGAGCGATCTAAAATTCGCCGCTAAATGGCAGTATTCTTCTATCGCAGGAAACTTCAACATCAGAATGCTTGTCGACAGCATGAGCATATCATTTAGTTTCCTACATTTCGAATGTTGCATTTTTTTTAACAAATAAATTACTTCTGGGCCATTTGCCTCAAAACAATAAATGTTGAAATGCTATTCGTAAAAATATATTGTTATTGCCTATACCTACGATTCTTATTTAAATAGTTTATTAATCGCTATTTACCGATTTTAGAATTGAATCTATTGTACACAACACTGATTTTACGAAACTAGTTAGTTTTTTGTAGCCTGTTTATTATTAGGTATATATTAGAAATGGTTTACAACAAAAGTTTTTTATTCAATACATGATTATATATCTATTATAAATTATATTTACTATTTATATAAGCTAAAAGCGCAAAATTTCTGTTTGGTTTATTAATATATTCTAGTAATATATATTTAACCACAAATAAATGATTTTGACTATTATTAATAAAATACATATACCGAAGTAGTGAATAACTAGACAACATGTCATTAAATTAATTTTATAAAAACGAGATAAGTTGAAAATTATGCTGGACTGACGTTATTAACACCTTAACGCGCATCTTTATTAGCAAATTTCAGTTAAATAAAGTAAATTTTTATGATGAATTTTGTTATGTAGGTATTATGATAGTTTTGCAGTAAAAAAAATTAATTTAATGAAATGAAATAACTGTTTTTTGACATTTTATATTTATTTAATAATAATTCATACTAAATGATTTTGACTATTATGATTAATAAAATATGTGTAGGCAAAAACCTACATAAGTAGTGAATAACAAGAAAACGTGTCATTAAATTCATTTTATAGAAACGAGAAAAAGCTGATATATAGTTGAAAATGAAGCTCGACTGATGTTATTAACACCTTAATGCGCATTTTTCTTACCAAATTTCGATTAAAAATAGATCAATCTTATTAAGATGAATTTGTGTATAATCTAACTTGATTTCCATATAAACTTTAAGTGGCAAAAATATTGTTTATTAAGATTGCTTTAACGTTATTCAATTAGGTACATTACAAAAAACACTCCAAATAATTTTTATAATTAAAATAGTAAATAAAATAGGTTAAAAACTCAATACATCATCTAACTTGACTTTAATTCCATAAATAATTTACGTGGCAAATATATTGTTATTTTAAAGATTGCTATAACGTTACACTTAAATTATAATTTTACTGTCGATTACACCATAACATTTGGTGGAACAGCTGGCAGCCTGCCGTTAACAGATTCCTCCCGCCGACTTGTAAGAGTTCCAAAAGAAAAAAATATTTAAATAAATTTGCAACAATTTAGAATAATCACACAACAACGACAACAACAAAATCTATGTAACATAATTTATAGTTTGGCAAGCAGATGCCGTACAGGTGCATACATTGTGTTAATCAAAAAAGTTTGTTTATTAATCATCAAGCGAACAATAAAAGTTTTGGTTGTGAATTTATTACGTTTCCTTGCACCAGCACAAACACACAAACACACACACACACACAAAACATATGGAAAACAATTATATGCAGTGAAGGAAAAATTAATCACAACGTTTTGAGGGGATCATTAAATTAATAATAAAAATTTTTTGCGAGCGCGCACAAAAAAGTTTTTTAATCACTGCAACCACATGAAGCAGATTCTTTTATTATTAACCTTTCGCTACCTCGCGGGTAATAAATAGCTGAAATGATTCCCATTTAAAGTTTTCGGCATCAGTAAGTAATTTAATTATTGCATGCGGTATTTAATTTTGATTTCCCCTTGTGCCAAGTTGGAGCCCAGCAGTGTAAGTAGACGAGAAAAATCGTTTGAGCGTTTTATTGCATCTCAATCTGATTACAAAATGTAATTTTGCTAAATAAATTACCGATTACGTCTAGTGCAAATTGGTGGAAAATTTTGCACCGGAATAAGTGTGTTAATTTAGACGACTTTATATGTGTTTGTGTGTGTGTGTGTGGGTATATACATATAAATATTGTTTTTGTAATCGTCTTGGGCGTTTCATGAAAATATAATCAAGTTTCGTTTTAATAAATTTATAAAGAAATAATCAAGAAAAGTACTTTTAAAACTGCTATTTTCAAAAATTACTTTTCCTTCATAATGTTTCTCCTTGGATTATTCCTTAAAAATTTATTATTGGAGAAATTTTATGTGCGAAACCAAAAATAAAGCGCCAATTTTGTGGTTTAACTTACTTTTTATCACAGCCGCATCTACGTATGTTTACATATTTTAAAATATAGCGCATTTTTAATTAAATTTTAATGTTATATTTTAAAATTAGGGAAATCAATAGTATGCTATATTATTTATAATACATATACAATAAAATAAATGTTCGAATTTAGTAATTGAATTAAATATGATGAGTTCACAACAAAATTATTGTTAGTATATATTATTAGTTCGTTGTTTATATATTGGGTCGCTGAAAATATCAATTATACTTGTCTTTTTTTAACATGTGGCAACAAAAATTCACGCGATTTATAAATTAAATATAAACAGTTTTGAAGATAAAATTGGGTATATTTTGGTTTATTATTTCAAAATAGCAAAACACTTTGATTGGTAAAACCTATTTAGTTACTCGAAACTTTATTCATTTTCATGAACCATACCGATTTTTTATTTACTATGTTAATTAATAAATCATTTGGTCTTTATAATATTAAAGCAATCTGAAAAAAATAAAATATTTACCAGTTAAATTTTTTATGGAATTAAAGTTAGATGATAAACTGTTTCTTTAGTTACTAAAAACTTAATTCATTTTCATGAACTATACCAATTTTATTTACTATTTTAATAATTATTTTTTAGTGCTTTTTNTTTGCCACGTAACTTTTTTATGGAATTTAAGTTACATGATATACTGAGTTGTTAGTTACTAAAAACTTTATTAATTTCCATAAACTATACCTATTTTATTTACTATTTTAAATAATTTGGTGCTTTTTGTGGTGCACTTAATTGAATAACTTTAAACCAATCTTAAGAAAACATAATTAATTTTGTCACTTAATTTTTTTGTGAAAGTAAAATTAGATTATACACTGAATTTTAATTTACCAAAAATTTTATTCATTTTTATGAACTATAGCAATTTTATTATTATCAAATTATTTGGTGTTTTTTACCGATAAACTAAATTGAATAACGTTAAAATAATCTTAAAAAACAATATATTTGCCACGTAATTTGTTTATGAAATTAAATTCAAGTTAGATGATGCGTTGAGTTTTTAACTACTAAAAACTTTATTCATTTCCATGTAGGTGTTTTATTTACTATTTTAATTATTAAATTATTTGGTGTTTTTAGTGATCCACCAAATTGAATAACATTAAAACAATCTTAATAATAATATATTTGCCACGAAATTTATTTATAGAATTAAAATTAAGTTAGATGATACGTTGAGATTTTAACTACTAAAAACTTTCTTCATTTCCATATATTTTATTTACTATTTTAATTATTAAATTATTTGGTATTTTTTGTGACACACCTAATTGAATATTTAATAAGCTTTGTTCGTAATTTAACAAGATGTTTGTGCTTTTACTCTAAATTGGCTTAGACATATATTATTCATTTTTACTACGTACAATAAAGTAAATAATACAATCTAAATAAAAGTTGGTCGGTAATGAAACTCGACAATTATTTCATTTGAGATTACTTCACATTAACTTATTCTTAATTTACTTATTTACTGTTGTATATACATTGACGTATTTACCATTGGGATATAGAGGACTTCGTTTCGCGATTCGCAATTTAAAGGGCCCAAAAAACTCAAATGATTAGGGAATTTTTTTGAAAGGGGGAAGGGGACACATGTGAACAATTAACCATGCCAATCTCTTTAATTCATGTGCGAACTGCCACCTTAATTTTAGTGGTTGTTTAGATTCACCCTCTGCTAACCTCTGCCAACAAACATTTAACCTGCAGGTACAAAAAGGCCATTGTCCACTTTTGCCCCGCTGTCCATATGTGCCCCCCTTTACGTCTACAGTCATTTCTTATGTCTGAGAATGCGATTTTTACGCACATTTTATCAAAAATCTTTAAACTACTGCTTTTTCAGTATAGAAAATGCAAAAAAGCCTGTTGAAATATTAAAAATTGCTAAAATATATTAATTTGTTAACCGATCCTTCAATATTGTCTAAATATTTGTAAAAATTTTACATAAAATTGATGGAAAAGACAATAAAAAAATGATGAAAATTTACGGTATAAATTTTAGCAATTTTGAAAGGTATACTTAATTAGCAAAAAGTAATTGTAGTTTTTTTTTTGTAAAATTTTTAAAATTTGCAATGATTTTTAGGCTAACAACAAATGTTTTAAAAATTCTCAGGTCCCTTAAGGCTAAATCCGCCGTATGAAAATTTCTTATATTAAGATGTAATCTAAAAGTTAAAATTTAAATTTAAATCTTTATTACTTCCAAAGTAATGTATTTTAAACATGGATGTCATTTATGAAAACAAATATGAATATCAGAAAAAATGCGTAAGAATCTGTTGCACTAAAAATTACCTTTTCCCTATTAGCTAAATAATTTCATTAAACAATTTGTCTTAATAATTTGATCTATATTATAATTTTTTTATAAAGTGCTAATTTTAAGCACATCTTTATTTAACAAAGAAAAATCGCGTTATAACTTTGTCACTTTAAGCCTTTTTACAAAGATCTAAATTTTAAATTCTTATTTCACTCAAGGGCAAACAAAATCGACAATGCATAAATTACTTAGGCAACACAGTTAATATTTAGAGTACATTTTTGAAATTACTAGAAGCAATATGTTTACGTTTCTTGCAATTTGATTACCTCTGCTTCGATTTCAATAACTTTGATAGCATAATATTTTTTCATTTTACGCTCCATTTTACGAATGAGAAAAAAAACTTCGATATAATTTTATAAAGCACTTAAAAAGTTTGTATTAAATGCTATGGATTATTGATTTTTGTTTGTGCATCCAAATTATTATTTTTATCCCCTGCTAACGTAGGCAACTTTAATCGCAAGCAGCTTTTTGTTATTGTATTACAGGTGGCGTCCGCGTGCAAGTGGAAGCAACAAGTGCTACTGCACTTGTATTATTAGAGATAGTTGCTAGGAAACGGTGTACGTACTAAACAAAATCGAGTGATGATGTATTAAAAGTGTCTTAGTGTTATTAGATCTTGTAAGTAACTAATAATGAGATCGGTGCCGAAGTGGGTCGACAAAATACAAGATTCTGAAAAGCAAGAGCAATGGTAGCATAATACGATCTATCTAATATACGATATATAAAACTTTTTATTTCAGTATCTACGATCTTTGCTTTAATCCCGATGGCACGCAATTAATCGTCGCTAGCGGCAATCGTGTCTTGGTTTACGATACAACCGATGGTGCCTTAATTCAAGCATTAAAGGGGCATAAAGATATCGTTTACTGTGTCAGCTATTCAAGGAATGGGCAAAAATTTGCAAGCGGCAGTGCAGATAAAACGGTTATTATATGGTCGAATAAATTAGAGGGATTGTTGAAGTACAGTCACAGCGATGCGGTGCAATGTTTAGCGTATAATCCGCTGTCGCACCAATTAGCATCATGTGCATTGACTGATTTTGCATTTTGGAGTGCTGAGCAGAAAGCTGTGCAGAAGCATAAAATTAATGCACGAATTAACTCGTGTTCATGGACGAATGATGGGCAATATCTTGCACTAGGTTTGGGAAATGGTGTGATTTCAATTCGAAATAAAGTAATTATATACGTAATATTTTGATTACATGTAACTGAGTTATTAATTTCACAGTTGGGAGAAGAGAAGGGCCGTTTTGAACGTAATGGAAATCCCTCGATCTGGGCTGTTGCATGGAGTACATCGAACGAGGACCAAGATACCCTTTGTGTTACCGATTGGAATAAAACGCTATCATTTTACACGCTAGGTGGGAAGCTAATTGGAAAAGAACGAAATATTGATTACGTCGCGTTGAGAGTAAGATATTTTCCAAAGGGCGAATATATACTCGTATCAGGAAGTAACAAGGCATGTAACATTTACACTAAAGATGGAATTAAATTAGGGATGCTGGGAGATCAGCAAAACTCGTGGGTATGGTGCTGCGCAGTTAATCCCGAGGGAAGTTACATTGTAAGAGCTTTTGTTTATAATTAGTAAGTTAAAATGCATTTAATTTGATTACACACTAGGCGCTTGGCTGCCAAGATGGTACAATTGCATACTACCAATTAGTTTTTAATACCGTTCATGGCTTATACAAAGAACGTTATGCATTCAGGGAGAATATGACAGATGTTATCATTCAGCATCTATTAACGGAGCAGAAAGTCCGAATTAAATGTCGCGATTTAATTAAGAAAATAGCTATATTTAAACATCGTTTGGCTGTACAATTACCCGAACGAATTGTGATTTACGAACTATATTCGAATGATGCAAATGATATGCATTATCGTGTTAAAGAAAAAATAACGCAAAAGTTGGAATGCAGTCTTCTAGTGATCTGCAGCGAGCATTTGGTCGTATGCCAAGAGCGTAAACTGCAAAGCATGTCGTTTGCAGGAATACAAGAGCGGGAATGGATTTTAGAAAGTCCAATAAGATATATTAAAATTATTGGCGGACCTCCACGGCAAGAAGGCCTCATACTAGGTCTTAAAAATGGACAAGTAATAAACTATTTTTCTTGAAATAAAATATCATTTTACATAAATAAATTCTAGGTTTGGGAAGTTCACCTAGATAATCCATTCCCTATATTGAAAGTCACTGTTGGGGGTTCGGTACGGTGTTTGGATTTAAGCCAGAAAAAGCAAAAGCTTGCCGTCGTAGATGAAACAGGCTTATGTCAAGTATTTAATACACAAAGTGGTGATCTCTTATACCAAGTACGCTT
>JARJDW010021117.1:0-12417 GCA_030264715.1 Adinopsis sp. GC000173
TACTAAAATAATAACATTTGATTTTAATTAATTAGTTATTGCATTTATATTGCACTTTAAGTTACCAAATCTTGCAATTATAACTCAGTTTTGAGATAAAATATTTAATTGATTTTGCGAATTTTATGTTGGAGCATGTGGAGCATGTGTAAACATAACCTAAAATAATCCACACTGTAATCATGAACGACTTCGTAACAGATACAAGTTTTTGTAGATATTGTGGTACAATTCTGCCGCTGATTAAAGAAAAGGGTGATATACAATGCATGCTCTGCAAAACAGTGCTACCCGTCAACAAATTATTACTGGGAAACAAGATTAAGTATACAATTGAATTCAACTCGATTATCGCACGTGAAAAGAACCTCGAAGATAGCGAGAAGCGCCAAGCAAAGGATGATGAGGATGAAGGACCAGTGGTGGAAAGAAAATGCCCGAAATGTGGAAATGATAAAATGTCTTACGCCGCTTTACAATTGCGCTCAGCTGACGAAGGTCAGACAGTATTTTACACATGTACAAAATGCAAACACAAAGAAACTGAAAATTCGTAAAAATAAATTATTTAACTAGATAATGTGTATTATTATTCTTTCGCCGCGTAGCACCATGGCGATTTAGTCTCATAAAAATCTATCACAACTTGTGGACATCGAAGATTCGCTTGTTTCGCCGCAACGAGATCGACCTCATCGCAACCCTTGAATGTCATGAGGAACATCAGCTCGCCGGTGGCATCTGTCGCGCCGACAATCTTCAGCGGCTCCAATCCTCGATCGAAGCCTCGTGGTCGATTCACCTCGACGATCGCTTTTGTTTTTTCGATGTTTTCATCGTTGTTTGTCTTCTTATGCTCCGTTTCATAGTCCTCAACCATACTTTTTGTACCTTCCATTGCTAGCACATTAGTTTTAGTTTCCCACGATGGTTCTCTGCAATTAAAAACCTTTACTATAAACTAAATTCTTACTGATATGTATATGTAAATGCAGTTTTAGAGAATGAACAATATCCCAGTTCTAGTTAATTAGCTATTAAACCGGTAGTTCCTATCAACAATTCCAATAAATGATACTTTATTTTTTATTTCTAGCGTAAATACACTTCGACTGGTCGATTTCTCACGCTGCGATTAGATTGGAGGAGAATTCGTAAGAATAAAGAGCAATGAATCAAGTAATAATAGAATTGCGTTTGATAGATAATGCTTTAAAAAAAATTTTTATTGAAAAAACTAAACGTAAATGGGGTAGACAATTATTCTTGTCTAGACTTGAAAATTGATCAAAATGTATATCGAAAACAAACTAGTGTCACAGGATTTATGATATAAAGGGTGAGCACAAAATCAACACGCATATATGTACATCTACATTATGTACTTACATATTTTTCAATCTATACGGTTTTCTCAGGTACTTATGCAATGTGTAAATCAAGCGATAAATGAATTTGTAAAATCGTATTCCTCAAACTGCCTTTATTGCTAAAACACCTTAATGCTACTTTTTTAAAAACTATACTAAAATTTACTAACTTAACTATTTTGTATATTATATACTACTAATCACTACCATATTTACACATAAGCTAAACAAGCTACGGCTTAGGACCTCACATTTAAAGCATCGTTACTAAAAGAATTTCAGTAAGATATAAAAATCAATGTTAATTGTGGCAATTCTCTTGGTACATTCAAAATGCTAATTTAACTAACTCCATTCTAATTAAATTTCCAGTAAAACAAACTCAATAAACTCTATAAAATAGAAATGGCATAGATAAAACTTCAGTGCTATATATAAAATAAAATGTTTTTGAAAGTCACCTAAATACTCCCTGATAAACTATAAAGTTACAATTCTTTGGTATTTTATTTATCATATTTTATTTATTAACTGTAATGTATGATAGGCCTAAATTGTCTTAGTTTAGAGAGTCCCTTTCCTTCCAAATCTATGCACTGCTACTAATCAATTTTCATACTTTTAAGATATTTCGGTTGCTTAAAATTTTAATGCGTAACTGTGTGAGTACGGAAAAAAATACGATACCTAGTCTGTAAAGTTATTGAAACATTAGAGTGTGTCTAGACGAGCGTAATGTAAAATAAAAGCCTCCAATCAATCACAACAAATATTATTATTATTGCTTAAACAGCGAAGGGATTGAGAGTTTGTCGATCTTGAGTAAGAGTTTCGTGTAAAGATTAACAATGATCAAACATTTACAATGAGAGTATAGTACGTATAGTAATACTTGTTTATGTTGTTAATATAAAAACCTTTAGAAAATATAAGCGCCAGCTTTATACGAAAAAGCATCTTCAATCAATCAATCATAATACATAAATTAATTATATATTTGTGGTGAGACTTACTGATTAGAGTCCTTCCATTTGCAAAGATATGAAATCTGTTCGTCTTGAAATCGACAATCTAGTATTTTTTCGACTAAAAAATTAAACGGACAACGTAGCTAATAATTCTATTAATGTGATTGTATTATCCAGTGTTACCTTTACTCATCGCTTGTTTTCGTTTTATATTTTTAGGTTATCTCAATCTCAAATAATGTTTGTGCTGTTTACGCTGTTTGCGATCATTAACGCAGGCAACCAGTTTTACACAAGCGCTTAACATATTGTGTACTATAACGACTATAACGACTATAACGCTTAATATTAAAAAAAAGCTATTATTCTATCGAGTTACAGATGAGTGTGATATTGAATAATTTGTGGATATGCAAATAGTAATAGGCGAAAAATATCAAAAATACGAGTAGCATGCATTAAAATGGATCAAATTGCATATTATTCAATATTCGTTTGATGTTAGTATGAAGTAGCGAGCAAGGTAATTATTATTTAACAAGCATGCCAAGCAATATCAAACCTATCAAACTCTCTGCTGTTTTCTAAACTCCACGGATTAACTAAACTCGTTTTGATTTGCCGTTGTCGCCATCTTCGAACTCTTTCTCTAGTTAGACGTCTTGTTTTCGCGTTTAGACTTTCCATTCTTAGTGCGTTCGGTGAATACTTTTAAGAGCTTCTAGATTTTTTGTCACGTATACGAAAACATGACAAAACCTAACCTTGTACCTATTTGACATATTCGGTTGGTATTGTTTTAGGATTTGCGGTTAGCTTCATGCGTTACAGTATGACAGTAGCTTATTTATATATACTACTATCATTTATACTTGGTTTAAAGTAAAATAGTGCATATTTACAAAACGAAATTATTTGATTAACGTTAATACTGTTACATTCGAATCTATATCAAATTAATCTGATTTGCAACAAAATATACCCGAAAAAATCTTGAACTAAACAATTTAAAATGTACGTAGACAATTTTTCTAATACAAAATTTGAAATCAAACAAATTCTGTATTGTTTAGATTTGAAATCGTTCAAAGGTTTAGCTATTTAGAAAGAAAGCTTAAGATTTATTATGAAATTTTAACCCAATATAGTTACAATCCGGACAACATTTTTTGCACAACAAATGTTTATTATAGATTAAAACAAATGCTATTATATCTCATTTAAAGGATCCTTGCTGAGTACTTTCATTCGATATATCTCTAGGATTTGCTTGATCCTCATCCTAAAGCGCTAGCATATTGTTTAGAGAATGTTGATATGTTGTTTCAAACGACTTTTGGCCTCCTAACAGTTCCGACCTAAATCATCTAAACTGCTAGGTGTGCGCGTTTTCGAGAAGCCAACCAACATGTCTAGGCATCCTTACGGCAACTTCCTCTGGGAAGTGTTCCTGGCCAAGATCCGCGATTAGATGGAAACAGCATACTCGTGTTTTAAAACGAGTATCAAGCAGATCATAGAAGTCCAAGATAGCTATATAGACTTAACATTCATAGTAAGGATCATTTAAAATGAGTTATAATAACATTTGTTTGTATTTCCACACATTGACTTAAATAAACAATTTTATGTAAACTATTTTGTGTCACGGTTCTAACGGTGTACTTTGTAGTTCGAGAGATAGACATAGAAAACGACGAGTCCCGGTAAAAACTGGCTATGATCACACGATATTAGTCAATATTTATATAATTTCTCATTTTAATATGTAATAGTTACTTGTTATCTTTTTCGTCGTCATCATCATCGTCGTCATCATCATCATCATGCTGGTCTGTCTTAGCCATCTCCGTTAGACGTTCAGATTCATTTAAAATTTCTTCTTTAATGATTTTCTGTAAATTGAAATGTTTAAATAAGTATAATTCCGAATTTATAAGATGACAAGGAACGATTTTTTTAGTATAGATAGTTCCCACTTTACGAATCTTTCGTTTCAGACTCGTTTCACACGCTACAGTTTTGGCAGGCAGAGAAGAAAAGTGATGTCCTATCCTAGCGCAACATTTGCTGATAACACAGGTAAACAATTTTTTTACAAAGATTTTGTGCATAATATTAGTATTATGATTTGCTAGACTTTTCTATCTGTTAGACGTATAAAACGAGCCATGTTGCAGTAGAAATATGAACTAACTTTTTCAATGCATCTTTATTAATACTTGGTGTTAAAAAGTGGGAAGTTGGTTGTTTCTACCACAAGAAACAAGTCCAATAGTTACTTAAGGAAGTAATGAAAGGTAGCACAATATAATTAGAATGAAATAAACAATTTATGTATTTAATATCAGGATGGATTATCGATCGATCGATCAAAAGGTCGATATATATTGAATATTATCAAATAGACAAAATTATATCATATTTATTTATATGTTAATTGTATTTTGTCCTACCTATGATGTGTTTATATTAATAAACCATATGTGCATTGTTATTAATTGTAACTTATAATTTTAGATTGACGGATTGTAAAATGCGAAGAATTTATTTTGTTACTGATTTTTGCTTACTTTAACTTGTTCTGCCTCGGTAGGTATTCTATCACAATATCTTTGCGAATGTTCCGTTGAAAAATTTTTCTGATGATCTTTTTTCTCATTAACTCCCAAGTGGTGTACCTCTACCAACTCCCTCCTTTCTTGACATTCATTGATATTCAATTCTGTTTCATTTTTGTGCTGAAAATAGACATTCTTAAATAATTTTACATTCATATTTATGGGAGCATAAAGAAAGAATTTTTCAGTAGAGGTTCGAACGCCTTCGACAAAAAAAATGATCTGACTCGGTTTTACCCTAATCTCTTCAAGATTTATGGTACCCCTGTGGAAATTCTACTTTATTTGAATTGATGAATTAACAATACACATATTAGACTAACAAAAAGAATAAAAAATAAAAATAAATGTTTGCTAGTTTTATGGTAGGACAGCTATGGTGATTCTTCACATAGAGTAACATAAATATCGAAGCGATGAGGAGACCGGCCATTCTATTTTCATCGATGGCCATAATACTACTTGTTTCACGGGGACTACGTAGTTAAGCGAGGAAGTTTTTTGGGATGCCCCCACAGTAAAGCGACTAGCATCGAGACTAAAAGAGAAAAGAGGCAGTTAGAGAATACTCAATTTTAAGGCAGCTTTGGAGTACCCAAATTTGTTCTACCTTTTGCCTCGAATAAGGTCGCTTCACTACAAGGACCCCCTTAAGAATAAAACGATTATAATATTATAAAAGTCTTGCAAGAGAAAATAAAATCAGTTTTTCTGTATTTAATTTTGGTTTACTTTAGCTTGCTCTGTGATACGTTTCCTCTCACGATATCGTCTGGTACGTTCCACCCACAATTTTCTCTGGTGTTCTATATGTTTTAGGTCTTTAAATACTGGCTCATCTGTTTTAGCGGCTTCGATACGTTTTCTCTCACGATATCTTTTCGAACGTTCCCTTGACAATTTTCGTTTGTGTTCTGCTTTTTCGCCATATCCTGCCTCAACCAACTCTCTTCTTGTTTTTACTTCATTGATGATCATTTCTCTTTCATTCATTTTCTGTAAACGGAAATCTTTAAATAAATAAATTCTTATGTATATGAATATCAAGTTACGTTTTGAGGACTACGTCATTACTGGAAGTAGTCGTCTTGCAAAGAATTTGTCTTAGGAATGAATCTATCATACTTAGTTTAAAAAATTAGCTTATAGCACTAGATATAAATATTATACAATAAAATAAGCAACATATTTATTTGTTATCAGCAATGATTAAGACCAAAAGACCCAAAATAGATAAAGTATCTATTTTAGTTTATTAGTATCTTGTATTACGTTTGTCTGTTACTTTAATGATTTTTAAGGTAAATTATAGCATCAAAAAATCAATAAATATCTTCCAAAATTGAAATCGGATTAAAAAATAATGTTAATACAAGTTGCTTCTTTTTGACGTAGTTGTTGATATGAAAAGGAACTTGAAACTGCCGTCAAGGTCTAAAGATATTAGTACCATTGCATTGCTTCTAAAATGAGCCGTACCATCCTGTATAATGAATTTATACTATACATATTACACTTTTCGTAATTGCAGCACAAATATTTTTGTTATATTCGAGGCGACGCTTTGATTATGAATAGGTGAAAAAAGATTATTCTGAGAACAAACTCCCAAGCCGGGTTCCAGAATTTTTTTGTAACCTTCCCACATAGAGAAGTACGGAATAATTATCTTAAGCAGGCGTGATATATAATGTAAATACAAAAATAATTAAGTCAATTGTATTTATTTCTCAATATGCTCTATTTGACGTGTTGTAGAAAGAAACAAACAACGATAATATTTTTTGTTTACATTATATCTTGCACTTGCTTAAGATAATTCTACCCTACTTCTATGCCTGAGCGCATCGCCCTAAAATTTCAAAACTTGAAACCAGTTTGCGAGTTTGCCCCCTGTTTCGCTTACTGCTGTCGGATTTATGCGACTAAATCTTAACAAGTGCAAGGACACATACGCTACTAGAGTTAAGCGTGACGTTACATAAAAATACAAATCGTGATGTTAAGATAAACAAATAAATGACGCATTAACTCAATTCATAACGCGCCTAAAGAAATTTAATAAATATTAATGGGCAATTCAATATAATATGTCGTCTTTTATTTGGATAAAATTTAGAATGCATTTTGAAATATTTGTAATTGAACCTATCACGTATCGCATGCGCAATAAAATTGAATCTGACGCGTGATAGTAGCAGCAATAGTGCTATTTCTTTTCGCGAGTCACATAAATATATTGCTTTCTCCGTCACAGACACCATGTGCGTAACATGTATTCAACTTACCTTTTTACTGATAGGTATACACTTAAATTATTACACTGATCACATAATATTATACGTGTATTATATTCAATTCTACTTTATACGCTAATAAAAATATTAATCAATTAACATTCATAATTATTTTGAATAAAACGTAACGATGCACTCCGTTTTAAACGTGACTAGTCACTCGCAATGGTGTAGTCGAAGTCGACTTATGGCGAGTTCATCCGAATCAGCGTGACGACCACGTTTCGTTTATTGTCTAGCACAGTGACGAACAAGCGGTGCAAATCTTTTTCATATAATAGGCTACAATTTACAAAAATAAATTGATTACAGGCAAATGATAAAACAAAATGAGAATTTTCTAAACTATGTAATTGATGCTGGCCGATTAGAAATGTTCTAACAAGGGGAAGGCCCATACCTGGAGTCACCGATTTCGTCGAAATTTTGCAGGGACGTAGTGCTACTACAGGAGTAGCAAAAGCTATTGGGATTAGAAATGGGAAAATCGGTTCATTTCAATGATCCGGCTCTTTGCATCTCGTTCATTCTAAGGATCCGACTCTGGGATCCGGCTCTTTATAATACATATTTTTTTACGAATCAGGGAATGAACGGACCAACTTAATTCGTTCATTCGTTTCATTCTTTCGTTCATTCGTTCGTTCATTATAAAATATATCGTTGTAAGTCTGGTGCTACACCGCTACGCTACGGCGCTTATTGAAATATGGCGACTCTATTCCGCTACTAACGGAGCACGGAATAATTAAAACCGCGATATCTTGGAAATGATTGAGTAGTGCGTCGTATCCCAATAGCTTTTGCTACTCCTATAGTAGCACTACGTTCCTGCAAAATTTCAACGAAATCGGTGACCCCAGGTATGGGCCTTCCCCTTGTAAGCCTGCAAATAGTCCGAGGGCCAAAACTTGCCCCCAATTGGTTCCAAAAACAGGTTTGAAACTGCCAAATAAACGATATTATCAAATAAAAACTAATAGCAATTTTTTATATTAAATTATATTATATTATTATTATTTTGCAATCTTTTCTTTATCAGATACTTTATGTGATATACCAAATTCCATATTAAAACTTAATAGTTCATTTGCTGTCGGAAATAAACTATATTGATGTACTTCACGTATTGTCGGTGTACGTAGCAACAATTCCAATTTTCTCAGCGCCTAAAATAAATATACACTTAGTTACAAGAATACTTATGAAAGTTTCCATCGTTTAGTCAAATAACGTTGTATTTTTAACTCTTGAGTATTTTAATTAGAATTTGTTCAGAATTAGTCACCTTACTAGAGTGGCTGCAGTGTGCACCAGGGTTGATTTTGCAATTAATTTTGATGCTTTTTTAAGGTTAAAATCATTTTTGTAAAGAAGCCTCAATTTTTGACTTCATATTTGAAAAGAGGTTGAAACTGTGGGTAGGGCAAAGACTATATAAAAAATATGGTTGGTGCATAATTATTGTGGTTTTTCTTATCGCCATTGTTTTTTTATAAAAATTAGCGTTTTGTTTGTTATTTTTTTCATAAAAGTAAATCTTCTCTCTTTCACGAACGAAAATGCGTACCGAAAATTATCTTCACATTTACCATATTATGCTCTACCACTTTGAGAAGGGATGGAAGGCGGCAGAGTTATTTCGCGATCTGAACGAACGTTTCGGTGAGGAAACAATCAGCAAAAGTCAAGTTGAAAAATGGTTCAAGAGGTTAAAAACAGAAGACACAAATCTTGCAGATAAAGAAGGAAGAGGTTGGCCATCGGATTTCGACGATCACGCACACCTTTCCCAAAGTGGTAGAGCATAATATGGTGAAAATAAAGATGATTTTCGGTACGCATTTTTGTTCGTGAAATATTAAATAAAAGACCAATTTTTGTAAGAAAACTATGGCGCGAAAAAAAGCCTCAATAATTACGCACCAAATAAATACATTAAGGAGTTGGTTTTTAAACTATAGATTTTGTTAAAATTGTTAATATTTATGGTAGAAATATTTAGTTTGACTATGTTTGAAACTCAATATTAGAGTATTTACCTGAGCACAAGGCTTCGGTGCAAAACCTTCTAAATAGACGTCTTGTATTCTAAAGATATCTTGCAATGGGAACTTTAACGTAATTTTGTAGAAACCACCAAGCGGCAGAAAATATTCATAGATGCGATGCTCAAAGCGATGCTGCGAATTATAAAATATCTTACACGCCGACTCGTTGAAGCTCTTAATCTGCGTCCAGATCATCTCGAAACAGTGCGTATCGGTGCGCGCCTCGAGGCAAAATATAAACGAATTGCCATTATCAATAAAAAATCCCGTTACCATCTTATCGCCCGGATCGATTTTCTCGGAGTGCCGATTCATCGTATAGTAGTTCGGTATCATCACCTCGCGGAAGAAATCCTGATTGTGCAACATAATCTCGTTCAGCAACACCTTCATGATTTGTTCATCGTAGACTATTAGTAACATACGCTTATATAGATTCGTATTTCTTATCAAGAAATCGTGTAAGGTGACGTGATCCAGCGGTATTGTAAAATAGATCTGCACCTTCAGCGAGGTGCCGTGATGTAGTAGCATGCCATCGGTGAATGGGGTTCGATTTGCGGGGCTGTGCGGATCCTTGGCGCCTTTCTGGTGTATATCGTTGATCGTCACAGTGTGGTAGATACGATACGTGTTGTACACGCTTGTCGTTGGCTGACTGTAGAGATGCTGCGGAGTGCGCATTTGAGTTTTACAGCGTACGAACGGTGTTGCTTTTAGCAGCGTGGATAAATCGTACGTGGCCACAGCAAGAAGAATCTCGGCCGGATATTCGCGTGTACCTCGCGCTGGAGGATTTAGTATTTGTTTACGATAGTCGGCGCTGTCCGATCCGAATAAGCGGGGCGCCACGAAGGATTCCGGCATTCTTATTCCGACCAACTAAAAAAACATTAAATTTTGAGTCTGTGTTAGATCCTGTTTCTAAATCGTTAGTAATAAGCCTCATTTTTTATGTTTTGGGTTTAGTTTTAGCATACTATACAATATATTAAGCTACAAGCGCAAAGTACTACATTTGGTTAAAGATAGCACTGTAGAATTATACGTCTTAATTTTGCAGGTTTTAGATGTATTGGAACCTCACAATGACAATTCTCTAAATATAATTACTGTCTTTCCAAGCAGTGGTTCTTAACCCAAATTTGAGCAGCGTATTTAAGTTGCGTCCCAACAAAATTATAAGAGTAATTTGAAACGTTTCAACTCGGAAAAAGAGCGAAAAAATCCAAAAAACAAAAAAGTGAAATTACAGAAGAAATATTCCAAGTGGCTTAACTTTAGGTTATGATGCTTAGGTTAAAAATCATCTTTATATCAAATGTAAAATAGTTATTTTGACACCTCCTCAAATCTATTACCTCTACACGCAGCTTGCTCGTTTGGAAGAACTCCACTACTTTATCCACTGGCACGTTGAAATAAGCATGCGCCTCGTTAAAATGCACTTTGCGACGTTCAACGGGACGCGCCTGCGTCATACACTTAAGATACTTGGGTATTGTGTACTGAAGATATATCGCGTGATACCTAAAAAACAAAATTAATCACAATGTAACAAAAAGCCGCAGTGTCGTACTTTTGCTCTTTCAAAGCTCTAACCGGAATGTTGTTCAAGGTTTCTAGCTTAACCACAAACGGATTTAAGTCGTACTTCTGACGGCGTGTTAAGATATCATTCGCCGATATTATTGCAAATGCTTTCGAGATCATGGCGTTGTGCGAATCCCAAGTGTAGAGCGCATAGAGCGGATCAGTGAAAAGCGCTTCACCCGAGACACGAATGCGACAGTCCGTATACTTAGCCTCCTTATGCTTTTCCTTTTTATCTTTTTTCTTGCCCGCTTCCTTCACCATTTTCGTTTTGGTGCGTTGGTGTTTTATGTATGCCCATTGGATCACGTTCGGATTGAAGTCAAATGTTGTCGATTCTTCTTCTGTTAGCATAATCGGTGCCTGCGCGAATTCCTTGCAAACAACGTCTTCTTTTGCCTCAATCTTCTTGATAATCTTCAGCATACGCGGATACAAAATTTCATTATCTACGCTCACAAAAAAAGTCTTATTCATTAGCTAATCCCAAATGTCCTTCCTTGAACTGTTTGACTCATTAAAATTTGCGATTTATACAATCACTTCTAATGAGGTATGACCAGATCTCAGAAGAGGTCGATAGAGACGGTACAAATTACCGTCGCCTAGACTTAAATAAGAGCTTTTAATTCTATTTATAAAATTAGTATTTATTTAAAAATTAATTAAAAATATTAATAAACATTCATTAATGAAAATGATTACATTTTTGTAGGATATTAGTAGGATATGTAAAATATTACTTTGCAAGCTAAGGAGTAGGGATGTAGCAATTGACATTGAAATTTATAATTTCTTCAAATTAAAAGCCTTAATTAAAATTCGAAATGAAGACAAGACAATATAAAATTCTAAAAAAGGTAATTATTTAGAATGCACCCCTCACCTCAAAAATTGACACATATATAGTCAATCGATGCGTTCTTTAATGCTATACAACTTTTTCCTCTGACAAAATTGTCGCTCTGCCAGAGGAAACGAGATATTAGTATTCAAAGTTATGCAGCGGTAGGGTTAGAAAATATGTCACATTGAGGATGAGAAGAGAGAGACACACAAGTGTTTTTTGAGGTGAGGAGTGTATTCTAAACAAGTACCCTAAAAATTATTATATTTTAACTTTCTATCGATGGGCTTGCTGAAATAATTCAAAATCTACGGCTCTGAGTGTGAATTGTGGAAAATGGTAAAGCTGCAAACTTTGTAAGTTTAAAGTAAAATTTCGTTAGTTTCACATCGTGCTATAGCACATTAACGTATTATAAAATGATGTTTAGAAAAATACAATAAACATTGAATGGAAAGTTGTGGTAAAATAGCCCGGGTTTGTTTAAAAACTAACGACATTTTTTGTTATATTGTATTTTAAATTTAGCTTCTTTCTTACCAAACTTGTGCAGTTTTGTCTGATAAAAGTCAGTTGACATATTGCTGCGATTGTTGCTCCTATTTTTATCTGATTTACGGCTACCAAAATCTGTATTAGGATTGTAGTCGAATGCTTCGAGGAAACCTCG
>JARJDW010021129.1:0-16327 GCA_030264715.1 Adinopsis sp. GC000173
TAGTCGTTTTCCAATGTGTAGAATTCATTTTTAAAGTAAAATATAATTTTTATTAATTTTTAATATAATTTAATATCTCGTGATTTCTACATTCAATCAGAGAGATTGCAAAAACAATCTACCCCTAATATGTAATTTTAAGAAAGAAAAAATCATAATAGTCAATGGATTCGAACACCAGGGACCTTCGATTTTAGCCCGTGCGTTTTATTCTCGTCTACATTTACAAAACCCTGCAAATATGTTTTATGTAGTAAATTCGTCAACGCTCTTTATCAATGCTGATTCAAGTTCTTAGAGAAATGCGCTGCTGCCGAATATAGTATAAACAATCGCTTAGATGCGATAAATAGTGGGTATGCAAACCGTAACTATAATTAAATTTTAAATAATATAGATGTCAACAGCGTACAAACGATTTTTTCGATACTTTTATACACATTTTTCTCTTTTTTCTTTGCATTTTCAATTCAAAATTTTATTCATTTTCATTCAATATTCACTATTAAGTCGCGTGATGCATTTTGTTTTGGATTATTTTAATTTTTATAAAATTCCTATTTTTTCCATTCTTTGTTAAATAAAATAAGATACTAAATTGTAATTTAAAGAAAAAACAAATGCATTACGGTTTTAACACCTTTATTCTGAACCTTTCTATGTATTTTGATTGGTAAAAAAGGCAATAATTTTCTTAAAAAAAGGTTATGAAAAATGCATTAAAAACTAGGCAACCAGTTTCACTCTAGAGGCCTCTTAAAATAACTTATTTTGGAAGGCCTAATTGCGTTGGAAAGCTTGAAACATCGACGTCCTTTAATGAAAAATTTAAACTTCGTGTGAAGTAAATATAAAATATTTATGTAAGTACTTACCTACATAATTTTTGCAAGCATGTGCATATCAAGTTATATGTATATGTGTATATATAATTTTAATCGAAATCAAATAAATGTTGAAACGCGATCCAAAAGTTACGTGTGGCCAACGAAACACAAACAAACAATACAAACACTTAAAAATTACAAGTAGAAAATAAACAACTCACTATGCAGGATATTAAAAAGGAAAAATTTGTATGTAAAGTCACGTTACTGATTGAAACACACCAAATATACGCGCCCCCGTAGACATAACAAGAACGTATTAAGTTATTATATTATTGGTGCATGCATTTTAAATTGAATGACAAATGTCTAATCGAAAGCGCGGGCATTCTACTCATAGCATTTACAAAAACATTTTCTTTAGTTGGAAACAAAAACGCGCGCGCGCGATTTTAATAAGAACACAGTTGGCATACAATTCGGAATTTTTGCTGATGCGCCCGAAGGGAGGTGTTGCAAATAAAGCCTCCCTACAAAAGAAAATTACATGTTATTGCCACATGCCTCCTTTTTTCTGTTATTTATTTAGTATTCCATGTACAAATTGATTAATTAGCTGATAAATAATTGGCGTTGTTTATATATAATGATGTTGTGATTTACGTTCGATAATATAGACTAAATATTCTATCAAATCGTACTTCCAAACTGATAAAGATTTAGTGTTGTAAATTGTGAAATTAAATCTAGCTTAACCACAACGTTAGAAAACAATAAAAAATGTTATGGATACAGCCCAATACAGTCCAAATAAAATTGAATAACTTTAAAATTTCAAAATTGCGTTTAGGTAATTTCATGAGTATACAAAAAAAGCAAGCACAAATATGCTTTATTTTAACGCAAGAGTTATAACAGGTGTGCTATAGTTAAGCGAGCTTTATTTAATCTTCAAGCAATGTAATTATGTAAAAGAGTGCCTAAATACGCGAGTGCGCAATAACGCGTAATATTAAAATGCACGCGTTACTACAGGTTGTTCAATACGTTATAGAGGTCGCGACTAATGACATTTACGAACTGATCCGGAATATTTCAACACTTCAACTCAATGTGAAATCTCCTAAGATCATAGATTTGCAGCTCAAACATTATTTAATTTAGCGACATTTTAAGAAGGTATTGTTAGCTTCTTAAGGTTGTAGTTGCTGAAACGTTTGGATATGTAGTTAGTTGTGCACGCTACACCTGAAAAACCTGTATAAATATGCGTCTTCGCATCTATGTAATTTTTTAATCAATGCGCAATGTGGTTAATACGCGTATTATCGTAGTGCGTATGTTATTACTTACTCTTTGGTTGTTATAACGAGCGCATTGAAACTGTTCACATATTACAGTTGTACTCGTATACGCGTAGGACTAAAGCGCGTATAGAGAGAGCGTGCTACTATAGCGCGTTTGTTATAATAGTGCTTACTGAGCGCGTTACTACACCCAGTGCAACCCCAAGCGTTGCCATTATGAGGCGTGTTCCGAAGTTGACATTATGTACATATAACGCATTGTATATGCGCACATGATGCATTGCATAAAAATTGTTTCTTTTGTGATTGGCGCATAATTAGGCGTTTCAAATCTGCTATTGCAACTTCTGCCATGCAACTTTTTTTTCTCAAAACATTATCTTTATTTTTGAGGATTGTTTATTTTTATACGAATAAATAATCTTTTTTTCGTTCGTTTAAAAACATTGACAATTGTTACGACAACTGCTGTTTGACAGATCATAATACAGGCTAATAAAGTTTAGGCAGTGTTTAATCACTGTGATTATGTTATGTATGTAGTAGTATGAATGCATTAATCATCGCACTGAATTGCGCTTATGTGCATAATGTCAATTTCATAACATAACCACCATATTCGCATTGTTTTTCTAGTGCGTTCGTTGAAATATCATACGCTGTTATAGTGTGCGCAGAAATAACTAGTATTGTCCATCGTTAGCTACGACTTTTACCATGCCTGTTCTGGAAATATACGGACATTAAGATAAAAACAATGTCTCATCTTTTGAGGGGATCCAAGAATCAACTCAATCTTCTCCAAAAACGTGAAGTATTCGTAATGTAACTGCGTAAAATACGGTTTGATAATTATATAAAACAACCATGTGTTATTGTAGAAAATTACATATTTGTTATTTATTTACTATTAATTACAGCTTCATTAAACATAATGTAATGTATTTGTAACAGACTCAGGCAACTACAGCACAATAATTATTTCATAATTACGCTTTTCAATCATTATAATACGCCAAAATGTACTGATAACAAAAACTTGTACCAAAATTAAATATATTCAATATTCTGACCTAATTATAAATTAATATTGAATTTATATAGCGTTCCAGTACTAATGAATAACATTATTAATCTAAATAGTCTGTTCTAACAAGTTATTATAATTGCCGCATATCAGATTCCATAAAGTGCGTTGAAACAATTAATTTCAATTGTAGCACAGGATCGGAATCAGATTTGTAATACTTCCACGACCTTTTTTATACTTACTGAAATTTTTATTAATAAAATAATAAAAACGTACAATAACTTACAAAATAACATATATTTATGCAGTTACAAGATTTTTTGAAACTTTTAAAACATTTTCTAGTAATTTTTAGTGACCAACTTACTTTTTCAGTAACTCACATATCTTAAATATTAAGTTTTAGATAAATTTTTCTTTTCGTGAAATTTTTGCCGGTTTTTACGATGTTTCCTAATCTTTGACATTTTTTATCCCTTTTTTTCAAATATGCCAAAAATCAAAGAAAAATCATTACAGAAAATAATATCAGTTTCGTTCGCATAGAAATATTCATTCATTTTATAAAAAGGAAGGTTAAGCATTTAAAATCTTCAGAAAATATGTAAAAAGTTACAACTGCATTAAAAATTATAGCTTGTAATCTATTATTCTAATTAGAGCAATAACAGCTAACATGGTGCAATGAAAACAAGAGACATTTGAAAAAATTATGCCAATTTAAGTGCATTGTCAATAAATTTTACCTTTTATTCAAAAGTTCACAAACTTACATAATAAAACATACAAAACTTGGATACTTTATTGTTGTACACGGTTTTTCATGTTTTTTATATGCATATTAAATATTAATAATATTTTCATATTTAATGAAAATTATCTTTTTATATTTTATCTTTAAGTTTATCTTTTGATTAAATATTTTATGTGAAATACTTCACAGTTGATTAATGTATTAAAATTATTTATATTTGCCAAAATCAACAAACAAAGAAGTATAATGCTGCATTCCTAAATACAATACATACTTAAAAAACAAAATTTATGCTTAAAAGTTGTACATAAAATTAGTGACGATTGTCGAACGATTTAAAGAGTATAAGTGGAACAGTAACGTACCAATAAATAAATGCAAAGCAATGTGCGTCATTACTAGAGTGATCTTTAATAGTACTTATATTTTTAAATTTAGAATCAACATTTTTAAAGAAAACTTAAACCTTTAGGTATGTACGTACATACAATACTAAGTAAAATAATAAAAACAATGTCAAAATGTTTATTTATTTTTTAATTAAAGCCAGTCCTGATGCATGTGAGCTTATGCAACTCCTATTAAATGGCTTCGACGAATTGCGCTCCATAAATGTACAACTACGTCTTTTATTTCTTCACTCGCACACCTTTTTCCAATAATCGTTAGACGGCTATTTTCAATTTAAATGCATTCATCTCCTCACTGACAATTAATTTCGCTGCGATCTTGAAGTATCAACGATTTTAGAAAGGACAATAAGTAATAATATTGAGCGGGCAAGGCGACAGACATAAAATGCACATACAAATGATTAGTGGACAATAAATAGTGCGGAAAACGGAGGGGAAAGAGTGTGAAACGTTCTAAGATACTATCTTACGTTTTTGCGACACATTTCATTATTATCAATATATCGTTGTTTTTTTTCTTCAATCAAGAATTATTAATATTTTTACGATGCAACACACAACTTATTAAAACATTGTTATTATTAAGGAACAGGAACGTTCGATTTTCAAGTTTTTTGCCATACATAGTCATTGACAATTGTCAACTCTTCTTCAATAAAACTTTTTAAAACACTGATATAATTGGGAGATAGGCAAAAATGTTAGAGTTTCATAAAAATTGTTTAAAAAATCACCAATAAATACTAATTAAAGTTATAAATGATTTATTAAGAGTTGGTGACAAAGCCTATGTTATAACTAAGGTTACCAACCGGATACGGATTAACCGGTTAACCGGTTAAAATAATGCTCATTTTTCTCCGGTTGGTTACTACAAATTTTAACCATCAAACCGGTTATTCGGATATTTATTTAACCGGATAGCTTATTCAGATAGTCAATGCCTATATAAATTTTATATAGGCATTGAGCAGGTATTCATGAAATAGTTTAGACATTCTATTAGTGTCTTAATATGGGCCAGTGGTACAATCTAACAGACGGTCCAAAAATAACAAAATATCATATAAGAACAATTTAAAAAGTTTCATGTAGGTTGAATATTGAAAAGTAAAGAATTTTAAATGTCTATAAAGTTCGATTTATTCCAACGTTTATCTCATTCTTCGTTTTATTTTCCATCAAACACATGTAAATGTTATCATTTCAAAATCAAGTAAATGGAAAAAGGCAATCATCAAAAATATTCTTCGAGTAACGTAATGAAATTTTCTTTCAATTTTCATAGCTTTTCAACAATATCAATATCTAAACAACAAATAACGATACATAAGTTCTATAACTTATTGTAAATTATCTTAAATAATAAATACCTATCATAAAGATAATATTTTTAGTAATACAATATTTGAAATAATTATGTTGATAAAAATCATTTTCTGTTAATATTATTGGGTTGGCAAATAGTAAATGCGTTTTTCAAGTATGATTTAACTCGGGCGGCACTCAAATATCTGACTTCTAAACGAATTTAAGATATTTTAGGTGCTTTTCAATCACTGTGTGTGATACATTAAACCTCCCTGCAATCTGTAGAACAGTTATATGACGCTCTTCTTCAATTAACACTAGTTTTGGTCATAATAACCTTCATTAGGCCGATAAGAACGTTGCTTAATTTTCAGCAAAAAAATCTCCAGAATGGATCTTTTTAAACAAATGCTGACACGTGCGCTTTGTTAAACACTCATCCTTATGGGTCTCAGCAGCTTTCTTTTTTTGCGGAAATAAAATAATAAAATATTCCGAAAAAGTTGGTTTTTGCGCTCCATTTTAGAATTGATTGCAATCAGTTTTAAAAGAAATCACAAACCATGTGCTTCAAAAGAAACTTCTATGTGACTAATATCAAATGCTAAGAGGACAAATTCATCATAAAAATAAGTCAATCAAAAAAATGCAAAAACATTTGCTAAATGTGAAAAACGTATTTACTTTGACAACGTGTGTTAGCGAGGTCTGCAATGTAGGCCTCCGTAGCGGGGATGACGTCCTCATTTGACCCAAATTTCTGCTCGGCGAGTGACTTTTTTAAGTTTGCGAACAAAAAAAGGTCGCATTAGGACAAATCGGGAGAATACGGTGGATGGGGCAGCAGTTTGTAATGCAATTCGGCCAATTTGGCCGTGGCGACTGCGGAGGTGTGAGCCGATGCGTTGTCATAATGGAACAGCAGTCCTTTCTTTGCTAAACGGGGACGTTTCTTCTGCAATTCGGCGTCGAATCGGCCCAATAATTTGGTATAGTAAAGCCCTGTGTTCGTTTTGTCCTTCTCCAGGTAGTCGATGTAGATCACACCTTATGAATTCCAGAAAACGGTGGCCATCACTTTTCCGGCCTATAAAACAGTCTTTGCCCTCTTCCGAGCACGTTCGCCGGGTGAAGTCCACTATTTTGACTATTTCTTGGCTTCGTTTCGTCGACAGTTACGAAACGTCGCAAAAACCCCTTCGAATTGCGCTTAAACAGCGTCAAACACTGCTCTGAAGTGGTCTCACGGACGCGCTTGTTGTGCGGAGTGAACAAACGCGGCACCAATCGCGCTGACAGCTTTCTCATGGCCAAAATTTCATAGAGGACATGGCCCACGCGGTCTTTTAAGATGCCTTCTATTTCAGCTATCTCGCATACCTTCAATCAGCGGTCTGCCAATACCAGATCGTGAACTTTTGCCACGTTATCCTCCGTGGTAGTCGTTTTCCGGGTGCCCGGGTAAGACTCATCAAAAAGCGACGTGTGACCACGTTGAAACTTATTAAACCAATTTTTGACGGTCGTCATCGAAGGAGAAGAGTCACCGTACACAGCATTTGACCGGATTTTTTGACCGGTCCGCAAAATTCTCTAAAAACGCTTATTGATATGACCCCTTCTTAAAGGGTTAATTTGTGTTTAATCACAAAACTATAAATTACGCTTTCTAGCTAATAAAAACTAAAAATGCTGGTCAATAATCATTTTATTAAAGCTATAAATTTATAATAAATAAAATAACCAAAATGTTATTATAAACTGGTTCCGGCTTAACGGACTGTCACTTTTTATTAAATATTAAATAGCCAGAAATTTTATAATTTCAATTTTATACAATGGCTATAAACCATTTCCATACAATTTAAGCCTTTATTGTTTAAATGTAACGCTCTTGAAAAATACATCAAATACACAATAAAAAAGATAATTTATTATAACAAGATATTGAATTTACCATTAATCGATGGTTGGGTATAAAGTTATATACATATGTAATATATAAAATAATAAATAAACAAACCATTGTATGTTACAATGAAAATGCATTAATAATAAATAATATCGATCCGGTTTTGTTTTTTTGCGTACAGGTATGGAATTGATATTGTTTATTAGTTGTAATATTTTTCTTGCTTTACGATTAATATAAATACCGTTTTGTTTGTATTCTTTTTTTCTGGTGAAGGTTTTGAGGGGATGTTGCCGGCGGGTAAAATTGCGCTGATATTTTTCGCCGAGTTGTTGCACGTCAGAACAAGATGCGCGCATTTTCTCCTACCCCTTTTAAAACAAGCCCAGTGCTGTCCCCGCCGGCGCTCAAAATGAACAATTAAGCGGAAAATGAGTTTATTGAAATTGGATATTGTTTTATTTTGCGGTAACTTGTTTCTAAACTACGATGCTATTTTGTTTTCAGGCTAAATGCTCGAAATGTGTACGCGCGCACGCACACCACAACGAAAAATTCTATTATTTTCCTATAACTTTGTACGATAATACCTTCCATTATCTGTCATTTAGATGTATAAATTTTTAGTAAATTCAATTTTTGCAATATATTTCCTTCGGTATTTCACATAAACTGATTCATAATTTGTAAATGTAATTAAATTTATTGTGTTGTGAAATAAATTTATATAATACGTAGCTTTTTGGCGGCTTGCCCTCCGTTCTTTCCTTTGTTTACAGAAATCATAAAGCAAAATATGTATAGCGAAAATGTTCGTTTTTGCACTCTATATTAATGTTGAGGTAAAACAGGCACTTTGAGAATATAACTACGCAATAAACGTATAAAGCTATTGTAATTTAGGATGACAGCTAACATATATAAGAAGAAGAAGATCATAACATTTACGGATATCCTAAAGATCGGAATAAAAAGCATCTATAACTGAAATCGACAATTATTGTACTTAGTTGCCAACCCAATACATGTATACTTACCATACACCCTTGTAACTTGAGTGGCTTGAGTGGTATTGTTCGTGATATACCTATCTAAGTAAATCATATCTATAGAGATATAAAAGTCTAATTTCAGCACCTTTAAAAAATTATAAATAATGTAAAAATGTTAAATGTAAAACAATGTATAATAAGTTAAGACAATAATTACGCTTCGAATACAGACGTGAGACAATAAAAAAACTTTATAAAAATTTTATATAGTACCAACAGTTTGAGTCAATTTAATTATTCTAATTATATATAAATTTTAAAAATGTAATGAACACGGTTGAAAATATTAATAAATGATTAATGGTTAAGTTATTGATGATATTTGATAATTAGTAATAATAATACTATAAATTAATAAATTATATAAAAATGTGTAGCAAGTATGAAATATAGGATTCTGTGTCCAAATTTAATCATCAGAGCCTGAATCGCCTATAGTCAAAAATACAATGTGTAGCACTTCATAAAAAAATGGCTATATTAAAACCTAGCAAGTTTGTTAGATGGTCTAAATCTATAACGTACAATTGTCATTTTTAAATAAAATTTTTATTTATTTTCATATTACATATTAAGTTTTTGAAACAAATTATTAAAGATTACTAATTCCTTACTTATTCAATAGAAATGCATTCGATTTCATTGAAATACAAGGATAAATCAAATACAAAATGAATTATTTTTAATTTATTGGCTTAATATAAGCTTTTGTAACATTTTTCTTCTTCACAACGTTTGTGGAATTTTTTAACCCGTTATTGTGGAATGAATGTGATTGCGTTATAAGCCTATTGCGTAAAGGATTTTAAAATCTTGATTTTCCGCTCGAATATCGTACTGTAAATGTCGCATAGTACTATTGTAAAGACATATCACTAACAAAGATGCGGCTTTCCACAAAGTTGCAGTAATACTATATTTGACTATGAAATTAGGAATTGTATTAAATGATACTACAGCATTCCTTATACCGTCCAATTAATTGTATCTGCAATTTTCACCTGAGCTACTTAAGAAAACCCTAAAAAAACTACCTAAACGTTTATGAAAAAAAAACAGAAATGCATATAACTATATGTAAAGTAACAATTCTTTAATTCAACATCAATAATTAAAACAAAATCGCTTTATATTTAATGTACTCTCATCTAACTGACAGTTGTTACCTTTTTGCTTAATTGAACTACAATCATTCGAATTGTATATGCACAAGTTGTCTATAAAACAAAAATATTTATTTTACAGTAACAAGATAAAAAACTGCCTAAACGTTTATGAAAAAAGGCACACACTTGCAGATGACTATATAGAAAAGAAATTTTATTGACTAATATAATTAATTTATGCAACACCATTAAACTAAAAACAGAATAATTTCGGTTTATATTTGATTCACCCTGGCATAACTGTTAGAAGTTACCTTACGCCTAAATGAAAAGAAAATTTACTTTTTGGGCGTTGTAAACTAAAATATATAGCAAATATCAAATACTACCATTTAATAAAACAAACATGATATCATCAATTATTGTTATTCAATATCAATTCAATTTGCCTACAAAAATCGCATAGTTATCTTCATTACGTATCATTAATATATGCAATAAATGTTATAATTATTATCTAATATTACTATCTATATTAACGTTTACCTATTAATGGATAAATCACGTTTGTTATTATAAGAAAATTTTTAAATGTTTTAATTCAACCTATCAAATATATAATAACTAAAATGTATACAAAAATTAAAATTCTATAGCGTTGTAAAATACAAGGTTTTTAGCAAAAACCTACAATTATTTTTAGTTAAATCATCATCAATTAAAGCCTTGAAATAATTGAAAATTGAAATGAATAAGAAAAAAACAAAACATTTTCCATAATTATAAATAAACAAACAATTTACCCTGTTTATTACCGCTGCGGCACTGTCATTTTGTCTCATTCCACGTCTCTTGGTGTATTTTCTCAATAACCACATTCTTTATTATCTTGTTTGAACATTTGCCTGCTATTTGTGTATATGTGCGGCAAAATAAAAGTGAGAGGCATCAAGCATCTTCATTTCAGTTGGCATAATGCATTCAATCGCAGAGCATCTTCGTTTGGTGGTGGTCCACATCGGCCTTCTATTTACACTCCAAGTCAGTTGCAAGATGTACGAAAGATGTGAACTCGCACGGGAACTGCGCGATATTTATGAAATACCGCAACAGCAAATTCCAACATGGATTTGTCTAGCACGACATGAATCCGAGTTTAATACATCGGCGATTAATCCGGGAAGCGGTGATCACGGAATCTTTCAGGTAAGTACATCTGAAATATTTCAGTAATACATAAACATGTTTTGCTTGTCCGCTTGTTAATAAGTAACTATTTTTATTTCATATTAAAGTCATTACATCTATATGCAAATTTATATAATTTATTAACATAATATAAATTTCATATTACTTTTAATCATTAAATTATTTACGTTGCTTCTACTTGCATGTAATGATTTCAATAATGTATGTATAATAATATGTATTCTTTTTTTTACTATGCAAAACGATATTTAGAAAAATAAAAAAAAAAGTCTGAACAGTGAAAACGTTATGGCAAACATCAATTGCAAATATTCACAATGTTTTCAATTTCACTTAAAAGTAAACTTATTTGCAGTCACCAATGGTATGTGAATACAATTTAATTATTAAATATAGATATATGTATAAAGAAAATTGTTACTTACATTTTTTGACCTTATTATTTAAGATATCGACTTCATTCAAAAAAGAAAATAAAGCTAAATAACAAACACATTTCGCTAGAATTCGATTTTTTTCAAAAAAGCAAAATAAATTGTCAAAAAAGGTAAAAACCGGATATTTTCTATATGTCAAATTCGGTGTCAAAAAGACTTCTGTTTTAAAAACCGAATTTTAACAAAATGTGTTTATTATTTAGCTTTATTTTCTTTTTTAAATGAAGTTGATATCTTAAATAATAATGTCAAAAAATGGAAATGACGATTAGCACATTTTCGCATAAGAAATGCATGCATATTTTTCAGTTATAATAGTCTTTTAAATTTTAACAAGTTTTTCTATAATTTTCCAACAATCAACAATAGTTGCCAAGACAGTTTGTGGTGATCGCTTTTATTTAGACAAAATTTAATTTTTCTAGTTTGTTTTATTATTTAAAACAAGAAACCTTAAATTTACATAGATGATAAGTGGTTAACACAATGAAAATCTGTCCATCATTACTTTGAGTAGATTAACAATGTCGTAAATTGAGCTAATTAACTAGTTTAGCATTAAATGATTGACAATCTAGGTAAGTAAAATGTTTGTAAAGCCTAAAATGAGTTACTGCTGGAAATTCGTTTTTGAATAATAATGTAAATCGACTGAAAAATACATATTTTGAAGCAATAATTTTTATCATTTTCTATAAAATCGAATTCGAATCGATTTCTTACAAACATATTGAATTAGGTAAGATAAAATTAATTCTATTTTTTAATCTGTAATCTTTGTACTTAAGTAATAAAACAATGCAAAACTGTAACTGAATTTGAGATGTATTTCTAATATAAACTTCCAGAAGAAAGTTTTAGGAGATTATAACGGAGTAGATAGTTTTTAATGAAACACTGAAATGAAGTCAAAATTACTAGCAAACTAAACTAATACAATTATAATTATTTTGATTAACTCCGTTCCGTTATCAGAGGCGTCGCCACAATGGGTGCGAAGTTGCACGACCCACACAGGTGCTCAACGTTTAAAGGAACTGTCTTAGGATCCCAAATTATTTTTAGCATCTCCACATTTCTGAAACCAAAAAAAAATTGATGAATTTTTCTTTGCGTGGAAATTATTAACGACTTTTTTCCGATTTTTCGTTGATCTTTAGCACTTCCCATCAAATTTTCTGTCATCTTTCATCAGTATCGAGCAATTTTCATGAAAATCCCTAAATTGTTTGAAAGAACATGCCAAAATTGCAAAACTTTTCAGTTTAAGAGAGATAGAAATGCTAAAGCAAATCATTTGAGATGGTACTAAGAAATTATTTCTTAAGAGCGCTAACATATAGTTTGCACGCAGGCGCTGAGCAGTCATGCGACGCCTCTGACTCTATTATAACAAAATCAACAACTTTAAAATTCTTGTACATTTTAAGTTCCCGTAACACATACGACATTCATTTATATGAAGTATAAATAATAAGCTCAATTACTACATAAATAATAAATCATTAGTTGTTATAATTGACTGTAATATTTTTCAGATAAGCGAACTATTTTGGTGTTCACCTCCCGGTTACGCATGTGGCGTATCATGTACTGATTTACGCAACGACGACATCGAAGACGATGTCATATGCGCTCGTCGCGTATACAGGGAGCATAAACGCCTTTCCGGCGACGGCTTTAACGCGTGGGTGGTATACAATCAATACTGCAAGGACCAACATTACGTCCAAACGCTGGTCGAAGGCTGCTTTGACGATTTCCGCACCGTCAATGACGACGATGACAAACCGCTGCCAATTCCAAATTACTATTCGTCGCCGATCCTGAACACAAATCGTTATCCTACGGAAAGTGTTACGAGTTTGGCGGATCTGCTCAGCACCTATCAACCGGCCGCTCGCTTGTTTAAGGTAACGACCCCGCAAAGTGCCGACTTGGTTAAGCAGGGCGATAAGCCCGAAACGCGTTCTCTGACGGAGAGTTCTAAGATTGGTAAAAAGGTGCCAACGACCATCAAAACAACAAATTATGCATATACAATTAGTAAAACTGGATTCAAGTTTGTTAAAACATAAGTTATTATATTTCTGGTAACAATTAATTATGTTTATATGTCGACTCAATTAACATTTACTCCGGTGACACATTTTGCATATATTTTATTGTTTTATTTATATATTTAGTTAAATTAATTTTAATTTTACATTATATTATTGAATAAAATGTCGATATTTTATTGCTTCAAATTGATTTATTTTCCAGTTTTATGAGTTAACGCAAAAAGTAAAGCAAACTCAGCGGTTATTAAAAAAGAAATATTTTTTATATAAATTAAATGATAAATGGTTATAAAATACGGAATAAATTTAATAACTAAGTACATATAACACCAATTTACATATGTATTCATATAACAAAAACATGAATAAATATTTTAGCTAAATAAGAATTCAATTTTTAATCTAAAGATTCATACATAAAGAGGATTGCCTCAAGATCATATCAGCGACTAATATAAGTAATTGCATTCATAAAAGAATATAGGTGCACCGACTCGAGTGAAGAATTAAAATAGCAACCCCAGATAGAGAACTCTTCTTATTCAATGAATATCTCGTATTTATTATAAATGTAAAAATTGTTATAAACGATACATTTGATATAGAATAAATGTTGCTTAATACTTAATTTTTTTTCTTAGATTGTAAATTTTGCGGGAATTTGCGTATTAGAATTGTTTAGAACATCTATCACCTGCAACACTAATATGAGCGAAGAAAACTGTAAGACCAGCTCGCACCTACAGCAACATCGACACACGCAACTGTAATATCATTTCTATGCAAAACTGCAACTGAACTTGAGATGTATTTCTAATATAAACTTCCAGAAGAAAGTTTTAGGAGATTATAACGGAGTAGATAGTTTTTAATGAAACACTGAAATGAAGTCAAAATTACTAGCAAACTAAACTAATACAATTATAATTATTTTGATTAACTCCGTTCCGTTATCAGAAGCGTCGCCACAATGGATGCGAAGGTATACGACGCACACAGGTGCTCAACGTTTAAAGAAACTGTTTTAGGGTTAAGGATATCCACGTTTGTTAAACCAAAACAATTTTGAAAGATTTTTATTGCGTGGAAATTATTAATCATAAGTCTTTAGGACTTCCCATCAAATTCTTTATCGACTTTCATCAGTATTGAGCAATTTTCATGAAAATCCTTAAATTGTTTGAAGGAAAATGTCAAAATTAAATAATTTTTTTTTTGCATACGAGCGCGCAGCCGTAAAATAAAAACTGTAAGATCAGCTCGCACCTACAACAACATCGACACAAGCAACTGTAATATCATTGTGAATAAGGGACTTTAGATTGAAACGTTGCTCTAACATCAACGCGAGCAACTTTCATATCGGTGAGAATAAGTCTTACACAAGAATAGTTAGAGACATAAGCGCAAATCGCTCTAATATCGACGCGTGTAACTTCAACATCAGCGCTGTACTTTACAATCGATCTGTGCAACTATAACATCGGCACTGATAACATTTAGAGTAACGCAAAAACACTCTAAAATATATAATTGGATGCAGGATATAAGCAAATCAATATACCAACGGCGTCCACAACTTTTCTAATAGTGAATGGAATATTTTCATTACAATCTTCTGCATTGATTCAATGTTATTACCTGTTGTAAACGTTTTGAATTGAATTCTTCTTGGCTTACTGTGAAAAGTTTGTACCACTTAAAAGCATTATTTTTGCCTCAACTAGACTTGTCAAAAAAATATCGCAGTTAATAGTTTCAGTAGAAAACTTGAGCATTTAATATTATTTTTAATATATAAAATAAAAAAATGGATTACTACATATATCTTTCAAAAGATAATGGAGACTCATAAATTTATCAGGTATCTGTTCTATTAATTTATATTATTAGATACATGTATACTTCGCAAATACTAGATAACATTTTTTTATAATTTCAGGTTGATAGAATAATTTTAAATAAATATGCCAACAACTAGCAGAATAATCCTAACGAAAAATATTCCACACGATTTGACAATACGTTAAATAAAAATTGAAACCGACAACAATTAGTAATATGATATTGTGGTAAATGAATCAGGAAGACATTTTGCCAAAAATTGTCATTTGGAAAAATCACTTCTAAAGCACGTAGAAAAATAGAAAGGATCACAGCAATCACATAGATTCGATTACCATTACATTGTAATATTCGGTAAGTATTCTAACAAAGTTGCAAAGATTAACATTCTTCAACACTTTTTGTAAATTTAAAAATCTTAG
Source organism: Adinopsis sp. GC000173 (assembly GCA_030264715.1). Lineage (NCBI taxonomy): Eukaryota > Metazoa > Arthropoda > Insecta > Coleoptera > Staphylinidae > Adinopsis > Adinopsis sp. GC000173. Next base: position 15,689 of record JARJDW010021129.1, read on the forward strand.
AATATTTTTTTTGCATTGTTAGCTAGATATTATTTTGATTAATTTACTAATGATTTTATTACAAAAATATTGCGAATTAACCTCTCTGGATAGTGGAAAAGCAAAATTATGATATATACCTATAGTTTGGACGGTTTGGACGGATACAAACATAACAATGTAATGAAAGAATGCACTACATACAGTGTGTCCCCGGATCGACTTCACTACAGGGATAATTCATCGAAATATTTGGAGTCTTGTGCTGCCGCTTTGGAATCAACCCCTGCTTAGTCTAAAATGAATTTTAAGCATACTTTTACTTTATTATAATTTATTTGTGAAATTTTGCATGCGAACATAATTTTATATACTAAATAACTTTTCTTAATAAGATTTTGCCGTATTATTGACCGAAACGGCACTTTACCTGAACCTAAAATCAATTTTTCTGATTTGTCAAAGTGATCTGACAATTGTGAAATTTTGCATATGTGCATAATTTTATATTCTAAACAACTTATCTTAATAAAATTTTGTCATATTATTGGCTAAAATGGCACTTTACCTGAACATAAATATTTTTTTCTGATTTTGTCAAAGTAATCCAATAATTGTAAAATTTTGCATGTGTGCATAATTTTAAATTCTAAACAACTT
>JARJDW010021135.1:0-28537 GCA_030264715.1 Adinopsis sp. GC000173
ATTCGCTGCAAATCACAGACTAGACGTAAAATGTTGCGATCTTTCCGAATTTCAATTAAAAAGTGAAGGGTTCCATTTAAAAAAACGAAGTTGTCCATCGGCAGAACATGAGGAACACTTTCAAGTATAAAGTGCATATCACCATCAAATGCGTTTTAAAAAATAATGTCGACTACGTGTTCAAAATTTTTATTTAAACTATAGTTTTCAAAATAAAAGGGTGTTTCCGAACTTATTGAACACATTGTATAAAAATACATGTGTGCCTGTCTGTCTGTACTCGATAGATTCAAAAACCGTGTAACGTATCGCCATGAAACTTTGAGGAGTTGTTTAATATAGTCCAAAGAAGGTTTCTGGCATATTAATCATTAGAAGAAGACTTTATATTTGATAAAATATGTTGTTTTGTGAAAATAGTAGGACTGTCAATATGACAGCTGTCAGTGTGGCAGAACAAATATTCAAATATTCAAATATTTACATTTACTTCTTGCAGACGATCAAATTTATGCCTCCGTACCGGCAAGACAGAAGTAATGCGACAAAAAATTGACTTTAAGGCTTTAAAAACTCTTTACTGAGCTAGAGCAACGCGTGGCTAAGTATCCTAGTTATTAAATAAATTTTTATTTTATTTTATACAGAATTTTAATACAAGTATATTACAATATGAGAATTTGTTAAAAAAGTTTTTATTAATTTTAGAACGCGTTAAAAAATAAATGTTTACATAAATAAATATATATGTACATATATTGTTTCTGTTTTGTGTTGTTTTGTCGAGAGAAAAAAGTTTTGGTGAATTATAAATGATGTGGCAGTTGAAAGTTTTTATCTTGAATTATATACAATTATAAGTTGTATGATATTTAATGCGATGGAAATTTGTAAACGCTTTTAAAGTAGCTTTAGTTTATTTTTGTTGTTTGTGGGAAAAAATACTGTGAAATATGTAAAATAGGATTTAAACATGTAGAGAACATTATCTATCTGCTTATATTAAATATGTTGAATTCCACAATATGGTATTTTTTAGTAAAATATTGTATATAACTGGAAAAACGTCTTAAATGTGAAACATAGTGTTAATAAAAAGTATAATCACTATAAAATACCACACTCATAATATTTTTATTCGCCAGATAAACACACGACATTAAAAATATATGTTGGAATATTTTATGAGACGTTATAAAAAATAATACATTTTCTGTAAGTTTAATGTAAAATGTAAATTTGAATCTTTACACAACATCCAATTTCCATTTAACTAATAATAAATGGACACTTTACAATATACATATATACCTACATACATACTAACATACATACATACATTAATCAACAAACAGGTAAATTAAACTATGTTGAAAAGTTTTATATAATGCATTGCATTTAATATATATGACAGAACAATAGCGCCGCGACTCTCACTGATTACACTGAAAGGTTATTAACATTTGATGAACGAAATTATAATGAGCTATGCAGTGTTATCAACCTTATTTTGATTTAAACGACTGCTGCTAAATTTCTTATATTGATCTATTGTTTGATACATTAAATATGAATTCACCATTAAATAATAGGTTTTATTTAGTAAGTAATTAGTTGGCTATTATGTAAATTGAGACATTACATTAATATATAATACAAAGAAATAAGTTAAGATGCGTTTTAGTTAATTTATTTTTTCTAGATTGTTTAAAAAAATATTTACAATGAATAATATCGCAACATATTTTATTAGAAATTTTAAATTCATGCGTATATCAATTTTTACGACATTAAATGACGATTCTCTTGTTGCAAACAGAGAAATTTCCATAAACAGGTTTTAATAATTTGTGAATTTAACTTTTTTTAAAATTATTACTGATTACGATAATTTGCAATGAGCTTCAAAAGGCTACAAAATAATTACTCAATAAAACTGTTACAGTTAATTCATTTAGTCTATTTCGAAATTATTCTACTAGTGAGTTGATAGCATTGGACATAATAACACTATGCTCGAATTGAGTACCTTTTTTTTCTGTCAAACAGTGCATCTAGTGGATAAGGGTATTTAATATGTGCTGAATTCAATGGCGCAAACCGTTTTTAAAAGTTAGATCGGGTTTTGGAGATATTTTAATTTGAATTTCTTAAGAACAAGCAAATAAAATACTTGATAATAGGCGTGAATGCTCATAGAGTAAAACGTTATCTGTTAGCAGCATATTCATTTTTATAGTGTTTTTCGGATACGTACAATAAGCGTGAACGCTTATAGATTACATCAATACCAATAAGATATACTATTCTAATGCACATCTACACCATTATTCTTGAGAAATTTAAATTGAGATATCTCGAAAACGCAATCTAACTTTTAAAAACGGTTTGCGCCATTGAATTCAGCACACCTTAAATACTCTTATCCACTAGATGCCTTTTTTGGCGGATTTTGCTCTAGCACAGTGTAATTAGAGAGTCCATAATACTGGTAGGTAACTATTTTCAATGACATTATATCATAACTACATCTAGAATTTTTTGCTTTATTTTAAATCTGGAGTTAAGAAAAATAAATTCAATTTAAAATTTTGTCTTTGATCCAAAAAAGATCTTTAAAGTCAACTTCAAGGTCACATTTGAATCTTATTTAATGTAAAAAAAGTATATCTGTTTGGAAGTAATCAGTGAGTTTGCTACTGATGAAACACTCACTAATAATTATTTTATTTTCTTTGGTCTTTTCTAAACACCTAAATTCTAAAATTCTATTTTTCCATATTCAAACTCTTGTATAATTGCATTGATAAAGTTTGATATGTTTTTCTATCCTTAAATTCTCATAACTAAGTTTGAATATTCGTATTAGTTGTACAATAGATGATAATTCTGATTTAACATTACGGGTAAGTGTTCAACTAATTACAAAATGACGTTGAATTTCCGGTGATCAATCTTTACCTGGTTAGTAAGGCGTAAAAATTGATAAAAACCGTAATTTGTATTGATTTTATGCGATTATAGAATACTATTAACCTAAAAATATTTTTGCTGCAATATTATTTTATCTTACTATTACATATTTTCATTAGTGTTCAAAAATTCCGTCTATAAAAACTTTATATTAGGATTTATTATTCTACTACACTATACTATTTTATACAATATTCTTAGTCTGTGCTTTTCCAGCTATGATTTTTATTTGTCTCATCGCAAAGATTACAGTCGATAAAATGTTAGCAGATAATAATGCATAATTGCACAAGAAATATGATACTCGTGAGTAATGATGGTCATCACTCTTGTTGCATTAAATGTTAATATTCGTTGTTAGATTTAAAAGCGACGTGAGCGTTGATAAATTTCTGTAGCATTGGGCATTCATCAGAGATTAACTGAAAATTTCCTTCTGTTTATTTAATATTCCAGCGCTCTGCATTTCGAAATGAGAGACGACGCCGCTAACTAATTTTGCTCGATGAGCGGCGGGCGGCTATAGCTCCGCTGGCTGCTAATTATTTGCGAGCGCGATTATATAGTAGTGCAAAAAAACGATAACTGTTTTTTATTATTATCATTCGCGCATGAATATTAACGCGCCGGCGATGATAATAAGCGCGATTATTTATTCATTAAAATATACAAAAAAACTTTCAAGTCCGATTCATTTACAATTCAAAAATTTTGAAATAGTTTGATAAATAATTTAAAAGCGCTTTCAGATTTTCTATAAGACCGTGGAATCGATTCAATGAGAGCCGGTTGTCATCTCGAGAGAAGCGCAGAAACGGAAAGTGACAAGACAGTAAATCTTAATTAATTCAATCATTACGAATTCAAAATTATGCAGACGTTTTAATTTTTCGCAGGTTTTTGATTGATGCGGTGCGGTTGGCGCTCGGTTTTTGGATGAATACACACCACGCATACATACACACACACACCGTTTTTTTTCATGGCATTCTTCTCGATCGGAGAAGGACAACAGATACAATACATTCGACTATTTTCAGCCTGTTTGTTCCTGATCAATAAGGACGAATTTAATAAGCGCCTGCGCCTTCCACTTCTTTTCGTTCTCTTTTCACACACACAGCCACACATACAGACACATACAAACCAGATGGGCTTAGTTCCTGTATCCTCATTCCCTTCCACTCTTCGCTTTGAACTTTCGAGCCTACGCTTGTCAAAAGCGACTTGATGTGGACCTCATCCATATGGTGTATATCATCCCCGATATCATCATCGTGGTTATTAATATCCTGCGCGTTTGTATTTTTTTTCTTTGAATGCTGGATTTGAATATTTTCGGCTTTTCGATAGATGGACTTAAGCTTGATGAGATATGAAGCTAATTTTCAAACGTTTAAATTAAATGCCACAATAAATAAATAAATAAAGCGCGCACTCGCTGGATTGTTATTTATCTATCGCATATACTTGTATGCGATAAAAAGTTTATGATAGATTCATTACGAAATTGTATATAGTTACAAACGTGCTTAAAGGATTTAGTTGGAATAAGAATAATATTTCTTTATGCGACGTACAATTTTATTATTGTATTAAAACAAATAAAAATTGAAATGGTTTAATCGATGCAATTTGGCAACAGTAATAGTTTGCGGTTCCATCTAAGATGCGGTGAAATTGAATAAACATGCTCTATATCTATAAATTAATCTACACTAGCAATGTTCTATTTGAATTGGGAGTGATTTCTATAAATCTAAACCGCAACCTTGGCTACAATATTATTTATACTAACGATTTACCGATTAAATGCGATACCGCATCACTATCATCAACATCTATGTGGTAGTGATGTATTTTTTGTCATGCAAAACAAATTTGCACAACAGTGTAAATTAAAATTCTGGGGATGTTATTCAAATTAGTCTGACTCTTGACATCGTACACTTAATTGACTAATCGTGTGGGTCAAATTCCTTTATTTACATTGCGCGGGTTTATGAAGTACAGAGTACAGTCTTCGCATACCTTTGAACCTGAGTTAAAGTAAATGTAACCAAATTAATTTTATACGAAATTAGAAAAAAGTAGCAGAAAGTAATCTTTCTACCTTTATTCGTATCAGAAATATATGTACAGCAGTGATGCATTATTCATTTATGCAATTTTAGTGGCTGTAAAATTTTACGTTTGTTTTATAGTTGGTTGCGCCCCAGCTTTTATTAGATTATGCTAATTATTACTAGTGACATTTTAAAGCAAGGACACATTATAAGTTTCTTTTTTTATATATAATATATATCTATCGTATTAGTTCGACGGTAATATAAGATAATTAGATATAAGGTAATACTCGATAAGAACTTCTCTTAATGAAATATCTATCCGATTTCTTCATGTTGCAATTATCTCGACATCATAAGATTTAATATTTTGTTAAGAAATACTTAATACTCATGTAATAATTTGATACGTATTGACTTAAAAGTACCATTATATATTAAAATAATAGTTATTTACGTTATAAGGCAGGTAAGGGAGGTTTTAAAAATGCCAAATAACGTACAATATTTTTCAAATAACGTACAATATTTTTCATTTCGTTCAAGTTCGTAAAACGTAAAATATAGTTATAAAATCAGTTAATTTTCTGAACATAAGCTATTACGTTTATGACAATCAATCATATATCATTGATAATAATTTCAACCCGTTAATTCTCAAGTTAGAAATATGCAACCACGTATGCACCTAATCTGGTAACTTTTGAAATTAAAGGTTGCATTCCTTATTTTACCTGCCTAAGCATTTTTTAGTTTACCACTTTACCTGCCGCTAGACGGAGATAGAGACGTATGTAAACAAGGCGAATAAGGACGGAGGCATGTAAAAATATTTCTCATTTATTGAATTTAAATAAATTAATAGACTTTTATGCTTAATTATTTAAAAATAATATTTTTTCTTTAAATTAAAATAAATAATTGTCTCAAATATAATTGAATTAGTGATTTTGAAACGGGGTCATCACTTAAATTTAACAAAAGTAATTTTTCATCAGCTTCTATTTTGTAAGACTAAGACTAAGACCTATTTTTTCCAACTAAAAATAGGTCATATTAAGAACAAACAAAGTTCTTTAAAAAAGGATATATTTTAGGAATGTTAAATTTAATCCATTTGTATAAAATCGAATGAAATTCTCAGGAAAGCGCATAATACTTGAAGATGTAGCTGACAATTTTTTAACCAAAGAGGATTTCTACGAAAAATATTCAAAAAGAAATATTGTAAAGACGAAAATTGTAATTTCAGTAGATAATTTTATATAATAAATAAAATTAAGTTTGTTGTTTAAAGTCAATAAGTAGATATATAGAATCTTTTTTATAGCGTTGATCTCTTACAAGTAAAAAGATTCCGCAATGTTGACCGCTGCTAAACTTTTCAGGATTCCACTCTAAGAAGCCAGTTTAATCATATTAGTAGTTTATTATTAAAACTTTAATTATAGAATATATCATTAAAATATTAAATAATTCATTTAAATACATTTGGAGGATTCACAAATATAGAAATTAGACTGTAGTTGATATTCAGTTATGAAGATGACCTAATAAAATTTCTATATTTGTGAATTCTCCAAGTGTATTTTATTGAATTATTTAATAGTCAACAATGGTTCACCAAGTGAGTGCAATAAATATCGTAAACTATATCATTAAAATGTTTTGGAATGCTTTTTAAACTTGTTTTACAAATTATCTCCTAGTTGCACTATATAAAAGATACTTCTTTACGGTACTAAGAGATACTTCAAACAAAAATGCTTAATCAAGAATTTACAAGATAACTTGTAATTAGTGTCCTAAACAATTAAAGAATAAACAAAGATATATTACAATCAATCCATTTCATTTTATATTATTTCATAAAATCTAAACAGATTTTTCATTTATGAGCGAAAAGAAAAATCTATAAATTGACCCGCTTTTTAAATGAAGGACTCAACTACACCCACATTCAATAAGATATTTTATAATGTTAATTAACTAATTTAATTTAGTGAAACCTTCAAGAAAATGCTATTTGAAAGGAAATAAATTTATATATATATATAGATAGAGAATATACTAAAAAATAAAAGCTCTATCTACTTTTGCTAATTAACAGAGTTTTTACGTTTTTGTTCAATTAAAAAGATACGCTGAATCAAAGTTGAAATAAAATAAATACATGAAAAACTTATATATCACAAACAATTTAAATCGATTAAATAATTTGCATGAAAACGTTGTTACAATTAAGAGTACAAAATTTTCGTTTTTAATACTAATGTGTTTTCACATACATATACACGTATTTGGCATGTTTTTCGTGCAACATAAAAAGCGCCAATTTTGTGTATTATTCAATTAAATTATTTACACTCAACCCGTATTTGTTGGTGTGTTGTTGTTTGAAAAGTTCCCATATTTTGTAGATAATTTTGAAATTCAAATAATCGTTGTATGTATTATATATGTTGACGTTTATATTTATACACACCGTAAATTTATGGATGGTAAGTTAATTAAATTTGAGATACTGAATTAGAATTATTAAATTATATTTAGTGTAATAAAAAATATATATAAATTGTATATTAAATTTTGCAGCATTTTTGCACGCTTTAGATAATTTTATTACAACGTTCTACACCCACTTCGTTATTCATTGCGAGTGTATTTCATATTTACACTAATTTCTTGCATAATTGTTGCCTTTTCATATATGTATCACGCATTACAAATTAATTATTTTATGAAATTTTCCATTGCATAATGCAAAAATAGATTTTATTATATTGTAGGATTATTCTTAGTTTAAATAATTGAAAAGGGACAATTGCAAAATTGAACAAAATAAATGTTATATTTTGAGAAAAGAGCAATGATTTTTATTAAAATATGAAACTATAATGGTGAGTAAATAATAGAATAATGAGAATTCATTTAGTCCTGTCTAACTACAATCAAAATGGGCAAAAATTTATTAATTATTTGTTTTACTCATACCCTATAAGATAAGACAATTGTCTTAATTTTACTACACGCTCAGAAGTAAATCTCGGAACAGCCAAATCGGGAAATATCAAACTACAATAGTGAATAGATAATAAAATAATGTGAATTCATTTAGCTCTCTCTAACTTTTATTAAAGTGAGCAAGTATTTACCAATTTTTGGTTTTTCTTATAACTTACAAAATAAGACAGTAGAATTAAGCTTAGTACACGCCCAGAAGCAAATATCAGAACAGCCAAGTCGGGAAATATGAAATTATAATGGTAAATAAATAATAAAATAATGTAAATTCATTTACTTCTCTCTAACTACTATCAAAATGGGCAAGTATTTAGGATTTTTTCGCCTTTTTCATGCATACAAGATAGGACAGTAGTCTTAAGCTTAGATCACGCTCAGAAAAAAATCTCAGAACAATTAAATCTGGAATACATTCAACCTGTTCCATGACATTTTTGACCTCTTTTAAAGTGTCATGCATGAAAAAATTCAATGAAACTTTTTAAAGATTTTTAAGAACAAATAATAGTAAATTAAATTTTGTACCCATATTTCAAATAATCCTTAAAATACAACAAAAATATAAGTAATTCATTATCAGTTTGCGTTAGTAAATAAAAATCCTCCTAGTTATGCACTTAAAGAGGCGCGAGTTGCAATTACATTTGTCAGTAAATGTAAACACGGATTAAACATAATCTGAAATACTTGGAATCGTTTGTGTATGCAACTTTTCTGATTACTGCTTCCATATTTTGCCATTAGGTGTGTACCGTAAAGCTGCATAATTTAGTTCAACTCGCCTTGAAACCATCAAATATGACAAATGAAGAGCGTATTGCTCAACAGCGACAAGCCACAAAGAGATAGTTTCGAGTGCATCAGTGTCAAAGTTTTAGACGACATTCCAATGCATGTATTTATAAATCGCATTGCTGCCTCATGCAAGTTAATGATACCATAGTGAATACTTAAACTTTAAAAGCTTATTGATGCGTGCGCTGATGAAATCGGACGAATGACTATCTATCTATACAGTCGATACGCATTATATGTGAAGGGCTGATTGTTAAATATAGTGCTAAGCCATATTTATTCTATTTTTGATTATTGCTACAGTTCATTCGGTATTATAATGTTAAGCTGCAATTGCATGTTTCAAATTTGAATCACAAATAATACATAGAAAGCTTTACGATTAGTTAGTTAATATTGTAAAAAATAGATCCTATTGATAATAATTTTGTAACATGAAATGTAAAACGATTTTCTCAAAATTATTACTTTATGGCTTGTCGATAAGCCCTTTACAATGTAACCAGAATATGATCTTCAAGTAACAATTTTCCATTTTTTATAAACTTAAATAAGTATCTGTATATTTATCTATAATCCTGACTGTAACTAAATATAAATTTTATATTGTTTTTATCTGGATTAAAATCAAAAAAAAAACTTCTATATAATATAATATATGCAATATAATAAAAGGTCTCTACGGTCGTCAATTGCAATTCAATTACGAAACCGATTACGTCTATAGCTTTATATTACAATAAATAATTGTTTTATGTAAAAACCCAAAAAGTGAAAATTGAACAAACCTTTTAAATCATTTTAGATATTTATTATTTACATCTATTCTTTGGTATTCTATCAAGAAAATTTTATATAAACACTAGATCCAGTTGCAAAATATTTATGTTCAAAAATGGAACAAATTGCCATCAAATATGCACAACTTCAAGTTGCTGCAGTTTCTTTGAAGGCATTTCGCATTTTATGATATGTTTGCACAATAAGAAATAATAATCATTCATTCAATACACGTTTGTATGTAAGTGCATACATGCAATAAACTGCAACGTAAAGTGGATGTCAATGAAATCGCAAAGAAACTTTTATATTTCTGTAAGCTATTGTATATTTTGCATATAAACGTACAGTTATACCTTTTATAGCTGAAATTTATTATGATAAAAATATGCATAAGAAAAATTACTATTCAGTGAAGAAATGTAAATTATGAGGAAGAATAGTGACATTTTTGTCTTGTTTCATAGTGTTATGCATAGAAAAATTCAGTGTTCGATATGTAACTTTCTAAAGATTTTGGGAAAAAAAATAGTAGTAAATTAATTTTGTACTCATATTTCAAATAAATCTAAAAGTAAAACTAAAATAAACATAAATTAATTTTAAAATTAATTAAAATATAAAAAACGTACATTTATGGGTTTTATAAATTACTATTCAATGGAGAACCGTAAATTATGAGAAAGAAGAACCTTATTAAATTAATTTAATATTTAGCCATTTCCATGCGGCTAGTAATTATTCTATCTTGAAGTTAAATATTATTATAATAGCACTTGAAATTATAATATTATACCTAGTACTTTAGAAAATTTAATTTGTGAACGAGTCAGCTAAGTAATTATGCAAAAGGCTTTTATTAGCAATTTTATATAATGCATATTATATAATAAATCTTTGGATCAATATTTACAATAACTCTCTTAAACTAACAGTTTGTTTTCAAAGAAGTTGATTTCCTTCCACGACATATAATATTATTTTACACACACAATAGCAGAAGAAGGGGATTAATCAAGTCACCGCTAAATTTGACAACTATAATGTCTATAATTGACAGACGTATGGCGTATTTCTGGTACACTTCTTTTAATAATAATAATAATGACATTGCATAGCGTTTATTCAATGCCCAAAATCAATATTTTTTATATGCGATTACAGAATATTATATTACACAATCAATTATTTCTTGTCGCAATTAAATGCACATGAAAAACAAACATTTCAATAATTTTCTTCTTATAAAAATATTTAACTATTACATATTCACAATGTTTAAACACCACACAATCAAGTGCGCTTACTATTCATAACTACTTGACAGCCATTTACCAATATTGTCAACAAGGACAAGGACAATGACAATCAAATAGCACTTGAATTTAAGGATCCATGAATATTATCAACAACAACAAATAACATGCTAGTAAACGATTGTAGATTTATAACATTAATAATAATTTAAGATCGCATTACATATAAGTTGGTTGCTGCAAACTGCAAATTTTAGATGTGTACTACCACTACCAACCCACTCCAGCCTACCCTACTAGGTCGAACTAATTAATATGCATTATCATAAACTCTAAAAACTTTTTCATTAAGGGATTAATCAAGGTAGTGCCGAAAAATAAAAACTAATTTCAAATTCATGAATAAATTAAAGATTTTAATTGCATATTTATACATATTTATTAGTTGTCGCCGAAAAATAAAAATATAAACGATGAGTCAAGTTTAATGGAAAGTTATCGATAATAAAGTTGAGTTGAAAAGTTAATTATTTAGATGTGATTTTTTGTCGTTCGTTTGCTGATCCACACTGTGCTAATTATAACTTTACTACAACAAAATGTTTGAATTCTGGATTAAATAAATATCCCAAAAGGCTTGAAAGTTTGTAATACAACAGCCCAAAAACTTTGCAATAAAAGTAGCGAAAACGCTATCGGAAAAGAACGTTTTAAAAATGTTCTTTTGTTGTAAACAAAGACACTTGACCTTCAAAATTAAATTAAACGGCAAGTTAGGTCGATACGAAAAGCAGCTAGCTATATGTATTATACAATATTATATTATATCGTATCGCACACAATGCTGTACTTATGTTTCTCTCACAGATATTAGATTTGGATACATTTACATAATTTTGCCAAATTGCCAAACGTGCAAAAAGTAATATAAACAAACATATATTTATGCACGTCCCCCAATGAATTACAATATAAACAAATCTATTAAGCTCCTTTAACGTCATCAAGAGTATAATGTTTTACTTAGGAATGTTTGCAACATGCCAGTGTACAAACCTAATTTTCATTAGATGTGTAAATGCAACACGTAATTGAATTTGCATTCATAATTAAGCGAATGATTTAATTAATTTCGGTACCAGGCGAGTGAAAAAAAACACACACACAGGCACCACACACACCATATATGTATACCGTAGCTATTTGTCCAACAATCATTATCTTTTTGTGTTCAATTGTGAACGATAATAAATGTTGGCATACGGCATGGAAAAAATATATTATTGTGTACGTCACGGCTAATTAAGCAATTTAATAAACTTGACAATGAACGAGTTGCGTAACGTAACGCAGCGTATATTTTTTCCTCCGAGATTATGCAGAAAAAAATAGGAACTAATTAAATAAGTGTCATCAATTGATTAAAATTTTAGCGCGCTGCTGCTCTTGTTGATTATTTATGATGTTTTTGGGTCCGTATATTATTGTAGAACATTCCAAACACGTTCTTATTAAGCATAAGACAAATTACAAAGTGTGGTGTACAATAACCACAGATCACAAGGACGCGAACGTGTTGCGAATTTTGCATACATACCCCATAAGCTTGTTAGCTGGGCGGCAAGGAGGAAAAATTATAAAGAAGTTGTCATATTTTTGAGAATTTATGGCCAAATGAAAACTTTGCTTTTAAAACCATTAGGTAATGAAATTTATGATAGATTTTTTTTCTGGTTATATAAAAGAGCATCATACTTGTTTTATGTTTGATGTATGTAATATTTGATAGGAATACTTTTTACCGAAGCAACAAAAAATCAATATCACATATTCTCATTTAATTTGATTCAACATTATGCGTATTGTTACTACGCGAATATTAATTGTTATATAATTTATTTATGTGGAAAATATGCAAGGTGATTCATAATATAGTACATATTATTTATTAAACTTAAAATCACTATTATTTTATTGTTTTCACGGCATTTCAAGGAAATATCGATAAATGTTTTTATTTTATTTTAAATTTACTGAACAGCAAAACTCTTTATGTATTCACATTCACACATTGCGTATGTGTGACCACACAAGTTTTAATACGCGACAAATTTTTAATTGTGTAAAACATCCCAAAATGTATAATTGTTTGTTTTTTACAAATATTCAAGAATCACTACAAAAATTGTATTGAATATTTTTGATGTAACGAAAGTTTTTTTGTTGAGTTTTAATGGTTTTTGATATTTCATCATATGGTATTTACTCAGTGATGGATAGCATCCTAAATTTTCAACAACCGGTTCTATAAAGTCAAGTAAAATTTAGGAACCTCTCCCTATTTTTAGAGCCAAAACAATTGCTTTCATTTACGAAATGTAAAAATAAAAGTGAATTGTATAATATATTAAATAAACATTATTTTTGTAAATAAAAGACAAACAAATAACATTTTCGTTATTTTAGTGTAATATTAGGTGATTCCATAAGTTCGTGCCCGATTTGCGCGTTGCCAGAAACATTCGTTTTTGACTGTGCTATTATCAATTTTATGATTATATTATTTACTGACAGTGAACTACAGGTCCAGTGAGTCAACATACGTTTAATAAAAGGTTAACTTAAATTAAGTTGTGTACAGGGTTAGTATTCAAAATGGATGATGTTAAGTTGAATATGCGACATGTCATATTATACGAATTTAAAAAAGGTGTGAGTGTTGGTACTGCTACAAAAAATAATAAAGACGTTTATTCGAATCTCTAAGAACAGTTAAAAAGTTTTTTGGTCTATTTAGAAATGGTGATTTCAGTTTAGACGATCAACTTCGCGCGCGCTACCTTTCGGCATTAATAATGAGTGTCTCCGTGATTTGGTGAATAGTAATCCAAGAATTTCGACTTAAGAAATTGCTGAGAACTTAAATGTTGACAAATCGACAGCATTTCACTATTAAAAAAAAATCTGGCTATACTTCGAAACTCGATATATGGGTTCCGTACATTCTGACAGAACGGAACAAACTGAACTCAAAGCGAATTTGAACGTTTTAATTAAAATCACCATTTTAAAATCTACCAAACCACCTTTTAACTATCCTTATTGCAAGTGCACGATCCAAAAAAAAAACGTCTTTAATATTTTTTGTAGCAGTACCAACTCTCATTCCGTGCTTGAGTTCATATAATATGACATTATCAACTTATCATTTTCCATTTTGAATACTAACCCTGCACACAACGTCATTTAAGTTAACTTTTTTTTAAGCTTATGTTGACTCACTGGACCTGTAATTTACTGTCAATAAATAATATGATCATAAAATTGATAACAACACAGTCAAAAAGGAATGTTTCTGGTAACGCGCAAATCGGGCACGAACTTATGGAATCCAATACTTTGGTATAATTTTAGACCATTTATTTTGAAAGTAATGTAAACCTATATAAATAATATTCTAGCTACCGGTTCGTATAAGTTCCAACAATTTAACAAACGGTTTGCGCGTTCCGGTGTATTTACTGATAGAAGAATGTATTATAATTTTTCAAAAAGAATAATCATTCTATGGTAGTTGAAGTATCAATTAGTTGGAGGAAAGTGTGTGGGCAAAATTTTGTTAAAATCTGTTTGGTTGTTTTAGCTACAAGTTGCGGGATTATTGAGACCCGAACGATATCCTAATTCGCAATCATCCCGTAAAAATTAAAATTGTAGTGTTTTCCATTACTACGCGTATTATATAGATTTGGACGTTAAAAATTGAAATTGTATTAAATATTTAGTGCTTTTAATATTGTTTTCTTCGCAAACTTTATATTTTATTTGCTCTTTTTAAAAATTAGTCGAAAACATAAAAAATGTATTATAATTTTGCAAAAAGAATATCCATTTTATGGTGGTTGAAATATAAGTTAGTTGGAGGAAAGTGTGTGGGTAAAATGTTGTTGATTTCCGTTTGGTTGTTTTAGCTGCAAGTTGCGGGATTATTTAGACTCGAACGATATCTTAATTCGGACTCATTCCGTAAAAATTAAAATTATAGTGTTTTCCATTACTACATACATGTATTATTATATAGATTTGGATGCTAAAAATTGAAATTGTATGAAGTATTTAGCGCTTTTAAAATTGTTTTCTTCACAAACATGAAGATCTATATAGATGAATAAAATAGTTTTATTCAGATTATTTATTTTTAAATAGTCATTTGAATGTTTATACTTTATTTTTAGTTTATTGCACTTGTTCACTCTGCATAACATAAAAACGGAAATTGTTGACGCAAATAAAACTCATATCTATTATTTACAACGTCAATATTTTGCAATAGTCATTTAATCGTCTTTGGGGTGCAATAAATTGTATCCTTTTTTCCTCATTCGGGTCAAAAATGATGTTAATTGTGCATTTATATTGATGTTAAAAAAGCGGCCATAAATTTAAATAGTTAATAAAATGTCATTTGCGGCAAATTATAATAGCGGTTAATTAAATCAAAGCATGCAGGTGATTTTATTTGAATTTGTTCTTCTTTGTTAAAAAGCAAACACAGCCTGTGCAATTCGACCATTTTCTTGTTAAATAATGTTATTGCAGTTTTAAAACCAACATCAAGCTTTTTTTGCTCTCAAGACAAAATTGCAGTTTTTATTAGTTTACATTGGTTAGATTTTTACGTTTTAAATTAACAGCATGCCGATTTTCGACCTGGTAGCGAAATAAATCGATGTTTTTTTTTGCATCGAAAAAAAAAGTAATCTAAAAATAATACTTTTTATAGATTTATTCATTTATGATGCAAAAGGATGTGGATTGGGAGGGCCAGGATCTTTTCAATTTTTAAGTGAACTTATTCAAGCGGATTGTAAATATTTAATTTTATGGTAAATTTATTTTATATTTATTTATGAAATGTTTTTGAAACGCAAAACATGGCAAACATTTACTTATCACTTTTGTGTATTAACGCATTGACAACATTATTAAATCAAATTAATTTACGTTGTACATACATATGTTTTTAAAAGCCAATATATCTATAATGTGATATATCTAATATTTTAAAATGATAATAAATTTGAATCCACTTATTCTGCTGGCAAGCGCTGAAATTTATAAATATTATAAAAGATGCACCATTTGTCTTAACGTCGAGCCAAATTTCAAGAAAATTGCAGTAAAACTTAAAGATTGCACCATTTTTTGGACGTCTGTATGTTATATATTTACATTTACATAAATATACGAAAATTTGTCACAATTTGTTATCAAAAATTTTAAATGTTGTTTGTGTGGGAATATACAATCTTAACATCTGCTATGCTATACAAATAATATTTGTGTGCGCGATATTTTATAATTAAAATGAATTTTAAATTTTATTGTTTACATTCCACATGAGCAATTTTTAATTACTCGCATTTTCATTAAAATGTATTTAATGCGAAATTTAATTTTACCTTCTTGACGAAGAATTAAATGTATTTATAGATAATATGGATGGCGGGAGAGAGTACACACAATATGTAATTACCAAATATTAAGTCTACCGGAAAGTTCTGTTCGTTTAAGTAATAAAACAGTGGTAATAAATTAGTTAATACCAATTTTTCAAACAAAAATTAGTACTATCTATTGCATTCTTACTGTACCCATATATTACATTTTTAAAAGTTTTTTGATAAATTGTACATTTAAACCGATACACAATATTACATAATCAATAATAATTCATTTCCATCGTGCATTGTCAAATAGTGAGCTCTTAAAGTGCAGAGTTGAAGCAATGTCTATTTTAAACATGTAAATTTGCCTACAAAAGTAAAAAAATATAAAATCTATATTTAAAAATTGAGATTATGCTTGCAAGAGGTCTTAAATACGGATAGACACTATAGTGTAAAATAAATATTAATAACAATAAGGGAAAAAAATATTTTTGTTGCATACTATAAACGGACAGAACTTTCCGGTGGACCTGATATTAAATTAAACGACTATAAATGGAAAACTATAGCGCATTTCATTTTTAATTATATCGATGATGATTGCGGTATTATTGTTACTTTCGCTCTATACGTATAGAAATCATCACCAGCCATTCATTCAACATAAAAACGAAACGAAATGTTTTATTATCTGCCAATAACATCGACGATGGTATTATATAGAA
Source organism: Adinopsis sp. GC000173 (assembly GCA_030264715.1). NCBI lineage: Eukaryota > Metazoa > Arthropoda > Insecta > Coleoptera > Staphylinidae > Adinopsis > Adinopsis sp. GC000173. Next base: position 17,070 of record JARJDW010021135.1, read on the forward strand.
GGATGAGCTTAATTGTAGAAATTATTTGATATAAAAGAAAATGGTACACACTAACTAGCGCACGGAATATTGTACGCTACACCTAATGAAACGCTTTTATATTGTATTTGTAAGGAACAATTGATGGTGTGCATTATTATCTACTTAAAATGTTCGAATGCATTGAGTTTAAAAAACGTGCTAGTTCGTTGTTTGTTGGAATGTCGTTCTTTATTCACCAAATTGATTCATTGATTAGAACAAGCATTCCTCGGCGCAAATAATATATGAAAATTATTTAAAGAAAAATCGAGCAATCGAAGTGTTTATCTAATAATAACGACCGCAATTTGTTATCTATCTATACATACACACGAACGTGTGGAATTTTTTTAGCGTTATATAATAAATTGAGCATATTAGGAAAACAATTTGTACATTTACGGGCTTGAATTTTATTATCTTAATGTTGGCAAATTTTCATTTACGCATACTACTGTGTCATCAAACGAAATTTGATTTGGCGTTTGGTAGTTGTTTGAATTCATCAATACAACAAAAGCTGATTAATCGTGTTGCTGTTGCAATACGTCCGTTGTTTATATACATTGTTGCTGAAAACAGTGCGCGCGATATCTAAATTGTATTTGTCTTGTTTTTTGCAATCTTCCCAATTGTCATTCAAATAAGCTTTGAGTACGTTTGTTTATGGGGAAGCATTTGTCGATTTTACGAATTTTATACAAACCTGAACAAGTGTTTTTTCAAATCAAACCAATGGCACCATATGTGCAGCACAATATTTGTTTATTAGACGAGAATGAGTTTTATTTTTTCTTCCAGTTGAATGTCGAATAGAAATTATTTTTTATACGCCATAGTTTTTTTATTTTTGGATAAGAAGGAGTTTTTCAGTAAAACACAATTTTCGAGTACACCATTAAGAAATAATAATTGTAAGAAATTGGTTGATGCTTAAATATTGTTATTACTTTGGACACCAATTAATACAAACTAATGTAACATGTATAAAAAATTCAGATTTCTAATTGGATAAAGAAATTAGCCAGAGGGGTGCAAAGTTGTCAAAAATGGATAAAGTAGTAGAGTTTAGTTGCATATTAGACGAATTTGGAAAAACATTTAAAACAAATAAGCATATAATTTAAGAGACCTATAGTGATGGATGCTTTATAAGAAAAATTAGCTTTCTAACAGTTTCCTTCATAGGAAAAAAATACTCCAAATTTCGCATTTTCTCACAAAAAATGTGTCGTTTTTAAAAATTCATTACAATGTGGAAATAAAACAAATTATATTATGTAGATAACTCAAAAGAAAGAGCAACTATTCCTTAAGTAAGAAAAAATTATAATACCCTTAAATTCTTTATAGTTTTTGAGATATGACTTTTTATAGCAATGCCAAAATATGACAAAACTTGCCTAATTTTTAACATAAAAAAATTCATAACTTTAATATTATTAACATTGGTGTTAAACTAATTGCCATTTTTCACTGTCCATTAGTGCTACTATCAACACACAAAATATCAACAAAATCTGGAAGAGTCCCGAAGCCACTTTTGTACGCTTTATATGGATTGACCCTATGTTCAAAAGGGATGCTTGTCGCAGTTTGATATACAACTGATAATGGCCAAAAACGTTGACCAAACCGTATTAATGTACTCGAAAATTATGTTTAACTGAACGACTCCTTCCCATCCAAAAAAACATTGGCGTTTATAAAATAAGTTCTATTTAATATTAATTTATTTTACTTCATATTTGTGTTATTACTCAAAATAGAAGTTTGAATCTATTCAGTCGTACGCAATTTATATCCGCATGCATTGGCATTAATGCAGCGTATCTACAACACTACTATTGTTGATTATTTGCCGCAATATTACCACAGTGACGTAGAGTATGCTAAATGAGACCAAGAACAAATGTCACAAAATACTCGACTACTATAATGTTGTTGAAAGCACAATAAGGGGTGAATTCGATTGACTACTGTACAATAATAATAGCGTGTATTACAAAACCTTAGCATCACCTTCTTGCGGACGAATTTTACGACATTGAAATATTTCGATCTACTTTGATTATATAACAAAATGGGCAATTGGAGTTGACAAGAATATCGATTGCAAAAAATTCATGATATACGAGTACTAATAGACAGGTAGTTATTAACCAGGTGCGCATTTTTGAATTGCAAAGTCATTTTTGCTAATACTACTTAAAAATGGTAAATTGGTTTAATTTTGGTTTTAGTTGAATTATTAGAATCTATTCAGTCGTACGCAATTTATATCCCATGCATTGGCAATTAATGCAGCGTATCTACCACTATTGATGCAATATTGCCACAGTGACGCAGAGTATGCTAAATGAGACCAAGAACAAATGTCATAAAATATACTCGACTACTATAATGTTGTTGAAAGCGCAATAAGGGGTGAATTCGATTGACTACTATACAATAATAATACCTTATACCACAAAACCCTTGCATCACCTTTTTGCAAACGAAATTTACGACATTGAAATATTTCGATCTACTTTGATTATGTAATAAAATGAGCAATTGGAGTTGACAAGAATGCCGATTGCAAAAAATTCATAGATAGATATTTAAACCACAGGTGCATATTTTTAAAATGCAAAGTCATTGTTGCTAATACTACTTAAAAATGGACAGTTAATTAAATTTTGTTTTTAGATAAATTATTAGAGTATTGCCAAATTAAAGAGCATTAGATTGGGTAAATTGTAAATTATAAATTGGGTAAATTGTAGAGAAATAAGAAGTGTAAATGTAAAATGAAATAGAACATGTACTTCACTTCTCAATAGTAAATTTAGGTAAACCTAGTTACCATCACTAAAAACGATATCAAAGAGCTCTAAATTAACTAAACTAACTGTGTTTTATACACAGATTGGATAGTAGATGTAAAGTAAGGTTGTTTGACTTTTTACTTGAATAACTTCTGCCATAATATGGCAAACAAGCGCAAATTAATAATTTTAATTTTTATTAAAGTTCGAAAATGTTTACGTTTGATGTTGAAACAATATAGAAAATATGAAAATTCCGTTTGAAACTTGCTCTTTCTCTCACACACGTAGCAAGAGAGTGGAGTGGTAACTCGTTTATTTACTTACCATTTCCAGTCATTTCCTTTGAAAAGGCATACAATTTAAGACAATGTGTTGTATCAAAATTACATATTAAATGCTTGTAGATATGCTAATTCTTAGACATAACTTAAATTGAATTTATAATTTTAAACATACAATATAATGTAATGCTTATATAAATATTTATCGTTTCCCGAATTGTAACTGCAGCAACATTTACCACAAAGTCATTTTCATAGTGCTAATTTCGTGGCTTAAATGTGTCATTGCCAGATTTTATCATGTTCAAAAGGGAGGTAATAACGATCGACAGTTTAAATTCAAATATCAAAAAGGCGATTAATTATTAAGCGCGCACATGACGCACATAGCAGCTTAATCAGATAAAAAGTATACTATAGTTAAAATCTTGAAAAGTACCCACTTATTTCAAATGGTACGTGCTAAATTCCCAATAAAAATTATGACCGCCATAAAACGCTGTGAAAATATTATGTATGCGTAAATACGTAAATGCCATTTATAAAATTTTAAACGCTCATTAATCTCGCATATACATATAGAGAGCAATATTATTTATCAACAATACAAATCGTTGGTGATTGTTGCTGCTGGTGGAGAGATAAATAAATGAAAAATGGAAAACTAGTAGTGGCGATGCTGCTAAGCTAAAATATGATTTGCCATTCACCTTGTGCAACATAAAATGTTATTTTTAGATTTACGACAAACAATGTTTACTATAAGCGCTAATATTCAATATCTCTATGTGTACATAAACATTGTTTTGATGAAAATTTCAAACAACATAGATAATATTGACACACATACAAAAAACCGCATGAGGTAATTATCTATTACGTCATTTTAATGCATATGATCTGAATGTTATTACGTGCCTGGTTACTAGATAAATTATTACACGCTGTCAAAATACATTTATAATAATAATAATAATAATAATAATAATAATAATAAAACTTAACTATCATTACGCTATATATTTACGGTAGATAGAATACATTGATAATAACCTAAATAAACGATACTTATTGAAATCGTTAATGACTTTAAGAATGGCTTGCATTCAAATGCTTAGTATTTTATTAGTATTCCAAAATATCGAGTAGATAAATGCATATTTGCAAATATTATTAATAATGATGCTTTTAAATATTTTAACATTAAATAAATTGTGTTATTTAAAATTTATTTATTATAGATATTAATTAATAATACATAAAATCTACAAATGAAAACAAAATAAAATTATAAAACCTATAACATTTAAAAAAACAACATATAATAAATGTAAATAAATATGAAAACATACTCAAAACAGATATTTATGCTATAAATACATAATAGAGGGCTTTATCTAAAAAAGATTTGATATTATGAATGATATTAAAAACAATACAAATAACATTTTCGTCAATTATAATAACTTTTATCTTGTTCTAATTATTGTACACTGACAAGCGGCCGTTTTGCATTATCTTTGATGAAATAATCGTAACAAACCATCCATTTATATTAAAATTATTCAAAACGGCCTATTTACCCATTTTACTTCCTTTGACCTGTGTATTGCAATAAAATTGTCTACAAGATTTAATTTTAATTCTGAACATCTATAAAAATTACTAAGCAAATATTACAAGAAAAATACTGAATAAAGAAACCTGCCATTTTTGGTGAAATAGATAATAACCAAATAATTTATTCCTATTTAAATTACCTATCTGTTAATGATAATTGTTTTCTTATCATTCATGCAAATATTTAAATGTATGAATGAATATTTTTAACATATTTCTTATCGTTCATTTACCGAATTTTATTGCATTCTATAATGAAATAGTTTATAATGTGCACGCTGCCTATAATATTGTAGCGCCTGCCTCTAATTTATAATTAATTCCGTCTAACCTTTGACGTATTTAATTAAAATTTCAAATATCTATTATTTGTTGATTAAAATTGCATTGTATGTGTTGTGTGTTATACCATGCTATCGGATTGAATTGCTACATAAAGTCTACTACCAGTTTATATATATTATTCCAGCTGCAAATTTTGCAAATATAATCGTAAAATAAATATCTTGAAATGAAATTTTAATATATATGTCTCGACACTTTGACTGGAAGCATTTAATACATATTGTACTAAATTGTATTCTTGTCATTATTAAAGCAATTGTTTAATCTGACGTTTATAATTATATTTCAGCAATTATTTAAGTTATAAATAAGGGTAATATATATTACTGTGTTTTTTTATTTCAATTACTGCACTAAAATGTTGAATTCCATTCAAAGGCAAGCGTATTGCATTTATTATTATATTATTATATTCAACAAAATGAAATTATTTTAAAATATACTAAAAATAAAAAGTTTTGTTGAAGCGTACGCGCTTAAAAAGTTTATACCGTTAAAGTCTTTCGCTAAGTACACTTTGGAAAACATCTTTTATTATTGTCATTGTGAATAAGAGTGTGTATTTTTGTGTGTTGGTTGGGTTGTATCGCGTACGAATTATTTAAAAAAATTTCATGGTTAGTTTATAAGCATGCACGTAATGAGTAAACATCCCCTTCCTGCTGACGGCGGTGGGGAAGACGGCGCCTCTATCGGCTCCTATTAGTACCTCACAGGCTGTGTAGGACGGCGCGCGCTGTTCCTGCCGTTCCACAGCGATCCATTCTCACTCGACGCTAAATGTGGAGAATAAACTGAATACTATACGAAATTACTTTTTTATTATTATTTCGCCGGTGCGTGCGTGCTACTTTTTTTTATAATAAAAACAAAACCATGTGAAACTAAACTTAAATCAAAATCAATCAAACGACAATTATTAACAAGTTTAAATAATATCAATTTTTTATTTTTTGTTGGTTTTATTTAATTTTATTTTCGTTATTTTGTTTGAAACGTCGTCTTTTTGTTTTTCGTTTTTCTGTTAGAAATTTGATGTGGCTAGTTGATAAAATAATAAAATAAATGTTTATGACCTTTTAAATGTGTCTTAAGAAAAATTAAATAAATGTTAAATGTCGAAAAGACTGTATGTACTTCATATCACTTCTTAGAGGAAAATATGCCTTTGTTTTATTTTTTCTATAATAATAAGAATATAAATAATTATAATAATAATAATAAAGTAATTAATAAGGCAACAACACAACAACAATACAATCAAATCGAATTTCTTACGCTTAATGAATCTGTGTGTGCGTGTGTGTTATTTCGTTAACAAAAAGTTTTATTACATAGATACGACAACAAAGTGTGACGTGCTAAAATTACGGCTTATTAATAAACAAAAATCCTGAATGACCTTGCCCATTATTATTATTATTGTTGATGATAATTTTCGGAGTTTGAATAAGAGGAAAGAAAAATAAAAAAGTAGAGCGCGCGCGTGCTCAATTGTATCTGAAATAGAGCAACATTGTCGCCGTCGTCGTCGTCGTCGCCGTTGTCGTCCTCGTCGTCGTCGCCGTGAAATAAACAAACAGAAAAAAAGATAAAAAAAGGAACAAGTTGCGCTTTGTGTTCATATGCCAGAAGATGTGCGATCTAGTTGATATCATCGCATAGCAGCGACCGAAATCAGCCAGCAACATTTATTTTTTTGTGTGTGTTGTTGTAGAAAAAAATGAATGAGTGGTTATAGTGGAGGTGCGTTTATAGTGTTGTGATTGCAACAGGTGATGGTTATTTCTTGAGGGTGTACTGAACACGTCACGCTGGTGGGGGTGTGGAAGTGTTGCTTGCCTTGGTGCGGCCCGGCCGAAGGCAAGGCTGCCCCCCCGTCACCCCCAATATCAGCACCCGATAGCCCGCCACGCGCCCGCCAACCATCGCCCCATCTACAAGACATCGCCGAAGAGGATTCCGAATTGCTAATTGAAGACTCTGAAGAACCCACCATTCTTCAGCCATTAGGTGCGGGATATTAACATTTCTCTTCCTTTCTACCTTACATTTAATTTTGTTTCTCTTAATTTCAACTCTTTACTCTTGTTTGTTTGGTGTGCAATCTTCTTCTACTTGTTTTCCACCTACACCTACACCTTTGGATGAATCATTTCCTTTTCATACTACTAATTATAATAATAACACGCACGAATTGCAAGGGTAATTTATTACCAAATCAAGGAATAAATTCCCTTTAAAATCGTCCATCAAATCCATTAATTGTTATTCCTTCTCTATAATAACACACAAACACACACAATAAAAAAAGTATTTGGAACTATTTGCATACTAATAAATAACAAAAAAAAGCTAAACTTGGGGCAAATATACAAAAACGTACCAACCACCAGGTACAAGGATCACCTACAAGAAGCAGCGACGCAATGTGCAGTCGCCATCGCCAACCCTATCAGTGAAAGCTTCGCGCAAACAGCAACAACAACAACAACAACTGCAACAACAACAGCTACAGCAACAGCAACAGCAACAGCAACAGCAACAGCAACAACAACAACAACAACAACAACAACAACAAAGAACCAGATCCATCACCAGCACAACATCCTCCAGCGAGGGAAGCACCTCGCAGGGAGGTGGTGGCATTTGTAAAATGCAAGCCGAACAAGGTTCGATCGGTGATTTGCACAAATACCATAATAGATATCTACGAAGTCGACGGCATACCCTCGCTAATGTCCGGTAAGTAAATTTCCAATTGATTTACCTCGCCATCGCCATTTCACTCCCCATTTCTTCTTGGAACGCGCTAATTAAATGCAAAACTTTATATAAGATCCTTCAGGATAATTTTGCACACGCTGTGAAGAAATAAAAAATATTTCTATTTTTTTACTTTCGGTATATCAATATATATTTTATTAATTAAATTAATTACGTTTTCGCTTTAAACTGCTGTTATTCCAGACCGGAGCGAGAGTCAACTCTCCGAGTGAAAAAATACAACTAAAATTAGATGGTATTATTTATAGAAACGCACATAAAAAACATGTGTGCATGTGATTTTATACCTCACATTATGAAAGAGTTGTTTGTCATATACGAACTCTAATATATTTTAATTAATGCTTTAATTTTTTTGCGGTATGAATGGATCGGATTTATGAAGCATGAATAAGATTTGGAAATGCGATGGGTTTTGCGGCCAACAACACATGAAATTCTCACAATTTAAGAATTAAATTTATTTCGATTAGTTTGTAGCTAGCTAGCATAGCATCGCTCTCCATGATGTTTTTGTCAATCTATTTTCTATTTAATGACGTTCATCATAACCTACATTACTACTTTATGGTTTATTTATAACGCAAATTAAATTTTAAATGTTTTAACATGCTTATTGATTTCTTTTTTCATGATAAAAACTATTCAACCACCACTATACATATATTATATATTACGAAGCATTAATATTATATTAGATGTAATTAATTAATTATTATTTAAGCAAATTGCAATGTATAAATGCAATTTACCTTGAAAATTGCAATTAAAATGATTTATATATGAAATTATTAGCTTTTGATGAACGAAAATTAAATAAAATTATCAATCAATTTTATAATTGCATCTAAATTAATAACATTGACAAATAATTTCACAATTAATTAACGATAATAATGTTAGAAATTAGATTCGAAACAAATATTGATCAATAATTAACAATTAAAACGATTAATATTACATATTCATTTATAGTTTACAGCACAATGTAACTAATCAAAATATTTTATCGCTTTAACTACAATATTCGATTGCGCAAAGAAGGTTTGTATCATTTTTAAAATGCTTGATGTGAGATGAAAGAACATTATTTTAATTATAAAAATACTTCATTTTAAAATTGATGAATAATGAGGAGTTGTTTTAGCAACAGCTATCTTAAGATTAGTAATATTGAGGATGAAAATGATTAAAATAATTTATGCTGTATTTATGATTTTCTTGCTAAGTAAGCAAATCATAATAATACCTACTGTATTTATGATTATACAATTAAAGTAAAAATAAATGTTACTTTCTTGTATTTAACTATTTAACAACGAATCTTTATTAGCAGTGCCAACTGAAAATCACTAAATGCATACCAATATAAAAAAACCCGGGTCATAGGATTGAGGTTAGATCATGGTAACAAATAATTGTGAACCTCACAGTAAGGAGTCAAAGGTTCGTTTTTTTCTTAATAAAAAACATCATTCAATAATACTAAATATGTGGATAAATATCAATTATTTCAAACAATAATGGGTCTGTGTATACGGCAAATCTCCCCTGTATAATATTATTTTAGAAAAGAAAAATGATGAACAAAAAATCCTATTAGAATTGAATTGGTCGTTGAAGATTTTTTTATATAATAAGAATTGATGCATTTTCCTATACCATTCAATCCAATTTCAACGCAATGTTTATTACTTGTTTGTCAATAAAATGCTAATATGTAACGTTATTTAATAATTAGAAATCATTGCGAATAATACAAACATTTTTGAAGCTAATTCTATGTAATTAAGAATTGCATTATTGCACGCAAATAGGCGATTCCCCTAGCTTGGATAAACACACACTACAATTTAGCCATCATAACATTTTGTTGTCGTTTCTACTATAATGGAAAAATATTGTATAAAAACATGACGAGTAATATTATGAATAAACGAGCCACACAGCCAAATGATTTATAAAAAAATGTATACGCGATGTATCCGCAAGAATCGATACTCTTCATATTTATTTTTAATTACCACATAGTAATCTATTTTAAACAAGATATTAAGTTTTTTTTTCATACCAACACTGCTGCATGAAGAGCGACCTATTCAAATCGATATTTTATATTTATTTTTAATTATTACTTCATGAAGAGCACATTTACTTATTCCTCTGAAAGTGGGATGATGTTGTATATTCGATGTATTCACATTAATATTTAATTAAAACTTCAAAAACTTATAATTTAAATAATGGTGGTATATTCGAGTGCTAGAAATAGTTTTCCAGTAAAGCCACTACATTCATATTTGTTAAAATTTAATGAAGTTGTTTAATAAACACTTATAATTTGACATTCTTTTTATTTTTATAATATGTAAAAGCAAGAATTTCATTTTGATTTTTAATTAAATTTACTAGCAACTCATAAAATTTTATTAAATTAAATTATTTATACACCGGCATATATTTTTATTGGTGGAAGAGAAAAAGCGCAGTTTAATTTCCGCTTAATGAAAGTTGTAGCTATGAATTTATTAACACGTTATAGAAAAATTGCATTTTGAAATCTTAACATTGAACAATGTGAAAACGTGCCATTTTTACTAGTGCCCTAATTACTTGCCTACCAACAAATAACTATACAACTTTTTTCATCATAATGCAAATGTCACTAAAAACTAGACCGCGAAAGGAATTGATTTTCTGAGCAAGGAGAAAACTTTGTACTTTACGAACAAAGCTTATTATAAATACAGTGACAATTAAATTAATATTGTCAAAGTACAGTCGAAATAATAAAATAATTAGATATATATAAAGAAAAAAGAACTTTTTATATTATCAAACTTTGATGATTAGCTGCCACTTTGACTAATAACGCATCAGTTAATTAGGCATTCCAGAGTACTGTCAAACAGCTACTGAGGTACAATCTGTCAATATTTTTTTAAAGAAAGAATAGCTCTCAAGCAAATCTAATATTTATTAAAGTTAGAATAATATTTAAAAAATATCGCAAAAGGGTATTTATGAAAAATTCAGGTCATCTTGTCGTAAAAAAAATATATTTTAGATTGACAGGTTATACCTCAGTAGTTAAAATGGCATATTTTGGAATTATATATTATGTTGAGCTTTGTTTCCTAGAATTATTTGCGTCTTAGATAACATGCTATATATGGCAATTTCATCATGTCTTGCAAAATGTGGACGTTTAAATAACTGGTATTATAAATTAATAATTACTCCTATATGAGATTTTGTCAACTTTTAAAGTAATACATATGTATTGCCCTGTTTTTAAAATTGATTATTTAATAAATTTGAAATACAAATATTATGAATTTAAGAGTTAAAGTCCAGAATTTTCTAATTTTTCATTATTTCTCCATCGACTTTTAATGATTATTTGAATACTTTTTAATAACACTATTCTTACTTTGACACTTTTACTAATGCCATTTGACGTCTACGTCATTTTGTAAATAAAGAACATCTAGATTTTATTCACTCTACTTCAGATAGATTCATGTATATACGAACGCTTACGAATGTACTGAGTTCGTAGATGAAACTTGATTTATAAATATAACTTACCCTTTATAAT
>JARJDW010021138.1:0-12700 GCA_030264715.1 Adinopsis sp. GC000173
AGTATTCCTGTCCACATATTGCCATTTTATGGAAAGGACCGATTTATGTCGTTCTAAGTAACTAAAGCATTTACATCTAGTATGAGTTTAATCTTTTTCATTATTGTTCTTACCAGAGCCACATTGCTTTCTAAAAATTACCTGAAAAAAAACGGATAATGTAGTAGGTAGATTATTTGATGGGTCTGACAGTTTTGAAAAGTTGGTACAAATGTCCATACATACGGTGAACAAGATAATTGGAAATAGAAACAGAAAGAACCGAACACCATTTTCAAGTTGCTGCTCCATCAAGAGTGCGCTGAATGCAGTATCATAATCTAATAGCGGAGTGGAGGTGGTGTAGTAGAACAGTGCAAACGCGATAGCTTAATAGTTCTTCAATTGGCAGGTTTGACAATTTTGACAGCTGAGGTATATGTCTAATTATATCGTTTACTCACCACGGTAGGAAAAATGTACTTCAAACATGTACATACAGTCGTATTTATCTCAAAACGAACGATGGTTAGCACATATATCTAAGGTCGCATATTTTAATATATGCAAACTTGTTGCCAGATTTTTGATAGATTGGCTAGCATAGCATAGTTTATAGGTGCTCACTAGAATATACTTTTGCGGAGGTAGACTAATTGCAGAATCGCTCGGAAAATGTGGAGAAACCAACATTTTTAAAAAAGTGATTTTTTTATGTTTTCACGCATTTTCCTTGCGAATTTCAAATTGTTTTCTTAGTAGATCACTAGAATTCAGTTTTCTAGAAATAGACTAATTGAAAATTGCATAAAATCGCTGGGAAAATGTAGAAAAACCAAAAAAAATTTAAAAAGTGACATTTTTGACGTTTTCAATTAAGTTGGCATCTCCTCACACGATAAACGAAAGCGAATTAATTAACAATCGGATATCCAAATACCTTGAATCTATGATTGTCAATTTGTAATCAGATCAAAATTACTAGCGGTATGCCGTGGTATGCGGAAAATGATATGCTAGTGTGTGGACTGCTAATATTACTCCCAAGAGGAGTAATGTACACCCTAAACTAAAGGCTAGTCTACAATAGGAGTGGTTGAGGTCGTAAGATAGGTCGTTCACGTTTTTCGATGGTCGTTGGAGAGATAACTTCCAGTTTTAACGCAGTCGTAGTTCTAGGCGTTCGAGTCGGTCCCATTCCTATTCCAACGGCTACAACCATTACGACGAATCAATCATAGGCCATTCCGAAACGAAGTTCATATTGTTCGAAAAGTTTGACATTGCGTCTATCGATTTACAGCATTTATTATTAAATGCGCAATGTAATAGTTTTTGTTAATCTCAAAATTCGCGGCTCGTATTTCAAACACTTTCCTTTCTGATTTTTGATTGGCTGGACGCCGAGGTCGTTAAGACTATATAATTGAATGTAAACACAATGCTCATATACGATTGCGCCTGTGTCTGAACGACTTAAGAACTGCCACTTCTAGTGTAGACTAGCCTTTAACTTCATCACTATTTCCTTACACGTCCTGTAAATTTCCTAATGAACCTTTATCAAACTCAGCCTGCGTTCAACGATACTTTTAAAAATGACGTACAATACACTTGAAAACATCACTCTATACTCGGAATACATCGGAGCATCATCTTGAAAACGCTAATAATTAATTATTGTCAGATAATTGAATTTACACTTCTTACGCGCTTTGAAATTTTACTAATAAACCTTATCATCAAACTCTACCTGCGTGCAACGATACTTTTAATAAAAATGACGTACAATACTTGCTATAGGGTGCACTGCTAACATAACATACTGCTGCCAAGAGGAGTAACCTACACCCTTATCTGGAAAACATCACTATTTCAAGGTTAATTATTGTCACTTCTTACACGTCCTGTAAATTTACTAATGAACCATATCATTGCGTTCAACGATACTTTTAATAATGACGTACTACAATACTTGCTATTATAGGGTGCGCTGATAACTTATCAGTTTATCCGATTAAAAAAGTCGCTGGTAGTTTGATTAGGCGAATGTATAATAGTAAAATCAAGCACAGCGCCTGCTAGATTTTGCATAGTGCGCGCACATCCAGTTTATGGATGTTTCGTTTTCGAATTCATCATCATTTTAATGACTCGAAAGATTATACATACATTATACTAAATAAATTCATTTGCGTAACAACAGCACATTCGACAAATCTATTATTTGCTCGCGTCGTTTTATCTAAATCTATTTAAACGCGTTCATAAAACAATTGACGAGCTATTTAGCATTAATAAATAGGCGAATGGTATATACTAAATGCGCGCTTAATGATTTTGCGTGCACATTTTTATTTCAACTGAAAGCGAACAAGTGAGCCAGTGACTGAGTGTGACGCGTGGTGCCGTGCGCGAATTCCATTATCAGTGTGTGCGAATATGAAGAAAAAGCTGAAAATCAATGGAATTAGCAACAACAATATTAAGAAAAAGTCGCCGCCCGACAACGACAAGTAAGTGTAAATAATATTTAACATATTATTAAAATGATAAAAAAAACCGCAAAGTCATGCACCTAATTTAAACTATGTATACACATTATTATAAAAAAAAGTAATATTTGTTATCAGTGTCATATTACACGTGGGAAAATAATATCAAGGTGGTTTGCTAATTAAAATAATTAATCATAAAAGGATGTAGACAAAACATATTTTGTGCAAGTTTTGTTAACAATTATTGTAAAAACAAGGTACATATATAAAATGCACTCACGAGTATTATGGAGATAGTTTTGCAAACTTACTGTTTTTAACCTCATAATTATCATTTTTTGTCTTATTTATTTAAAACAATAATTTTGTAATTGTTTGTCGTCTTGAATTTTTATTGCTATAGTATAAATAATCGCAATTTTTATATGATGCAAATTTTTGACCATAATTTATACGCATCTTGAGAGTTATTTAATTAGTTTTCCTTTCTGGTATGCCTTGAACCCAAGAATGGCAGCATATACGAGGGTAAATCAAATAATATCGCAATGTGATTATATTTTTTCATTATGATAGTGGTGCGGTATCAAAAAGTACAGAACACATGTATGTATGCATGTATATTTTGCCGCTATTTTGCCCTTTTTGCTCCGCTCTTTGTTTGCACCAAGTAAGAACAACGTTCAGTGAACATTTATTTGTGATGGCAAGGTTTACCAGGAGCCAAAATTCATTTTAGATTGTCCGCTGAGGTAACACACTATTCCCATACAGTACCAACAGTCTATGATGAATTTCAGCACGCGATACAACTTCTGAACGCAAAAAAGGGATCACTAAACGTTGGTCTTACTTGCTGCAAACAGAAAAGGAAAACAGCGACAATTGAAACAACCCAGCGATCTCAAATGTTTAAAAAGCTAAAAATAATTGAACCACGCATATGTTTTGTACTTTTCAATAGAGTGCTATCATCATAACGAAAAGTAGTTGACTTACCCTCGTATGAACAATATTCTTTCGCAATACATAGGCAATGTCCGAATCATTAATTATATTATAATATGCGTTTGTTTGTGTGAAAGTTTGTTTGCATAATAGCAAAACAGTACAAGAATTAAAGTGAAAAACTATGTCTAAAGAAAGCTTAGTTCTTTCATTTTAAAATTTAAATATTTATGCAATATTTGGGTCGCTATGAACGTATTTCCATTGTTTTCTGGAAATATTTAACATATTTTTGAATTATTGCTTTGCATAAATATAAATAAATTTAACTTTATTTAGATAAGTTTTTGAATTCTATGAAAGAATGAAATAATTTTAATAGAAATATCCTTTCTATTGTAAAGAAATTATATTTTCCAGTTTAACATTAAAATAGATTCTTCAATTTACGGCCTCCCATATAATAAAACCAAATCTATAATAAAATTCATAAATTAATAAGCACAGCATTTATTATAATAAAATACTATTTTAAATTTTAGGTCTCTCTACTTTTATTCTATTATTTCGTTGTTTTCCAACAGCCTTAACCTTATTCTAATGTAAAATGAACAATTTTTAGGCTCACAATTACACTTTACACTTTTAATTGTAAATAAAAGATTCATTTATAATGCTATTTTATTTTGTTTTAGAAAAGCGACAGAAGAAACTAAATCACCTCCTCCAGTTTCGCTATTTAAACTTGTAAGTATTATAAACGTTGTATATGTTTACTTTATCTTTAATTATGCATGTATGTAATATGTATATGTAATCATTTTTGCTTTATGTATGAATAAGGAGAGTTGCGAAAAGAATTGATGACTGGAACTTTCAGTAATCTAGTCTGCATAACTTTATATATAGATTAAAACTATTCATTCACTGAATTCCACTTCATTCTCAAACATATCAGTAAATATCATAAACATTATAATTAAGCTTCAAATCCAAAATAATAAATTTGCAAAAAGTATTGTTCATATTTAGGAGTGGTAATGTCGTAGTAGACACACTATTGACTATAAGAACAGTTATTCCAATTAAAACATGTAAGAGGAGCTGAAATCCAGTTGCTTTCTGAAAGATAGAACTAATAAATCTAATAAATTGCATTAGAAGTAATAAAAAGGGCTTCTTGGAACTTGTGACTTCTCCGTACAAATCATTTTTGAGCAAATTTTGGTGTATACTTTTCGCTTAGTCCTTTTTCATGTAAATTGTTTAATATTGGATTCGTCGCAATTATTTTATTCTTTTCTAATAAGACTTTTAATTTTTTCTACTAACATGGAAGAGATTTTCATTCTTTTACAAGAAATTTCTTGATAAACAACAAATTAGAGGATGTATTTTTCTTGAAAATAATGTTTTAATGATCACAAATTTTCCAACTAATTTAAATCCTGTAAAACAAACAATGCGAAATGAAATTTTATATTTTTATCTAAAAATTATGTGCGGAGATTTGGTGTTTACCTGTTTGCATAAACTGTACTAAAGCCATATTTCCAGCTTCTCATTTGCATTCAAACTTTTACACAATAGAAAATTAAAAATGCAAATCGCAAACTTACAGTTACATTTACTTAATGTGATATATTAAACAAATATTTTTATTGCATTCTAGTTTAGATTTGCAACATGCCAAGATATCCTACTGATAATTACTGGCCTGTTCGGCGCAATCATCGCCGGCGTCCTGCAACCGTTCATGTTTGTCATCTTTGGCGATGTGAGCGGCGACATTCTAGAATATACAACGCAAGTGATGAATGGGACACTTACCGACGACGATGTGAAATACTACGAGGACAAAATGATGGATTCGGTGATTGACTTTGCGGTCAAATCGATCATCTTTGGCGTTGTCATCATCATCGCCAACTACTTTTCGGTGCTGTTCATCAACTTCAGCGCTATTAGACAGGTAACCATTCAACGCCTACTACACAGCATCATCATCTATATGACTATATTCATATTGCAGATATCGAAGATACGATCCAAGTATATGCAGGCGGTGTTGAACAAAGACGTCGCCTGGTATGACGTGAATCAGACGGGCGAATTCACCAGCCGCATTTCAGTGTAAGTACACACACACAGTGGTGGTGTATTCAAGTAGTCGAGCCAGAAAGCGTCTGTACATTATTATTAGTACCAAAAAGGTTTTTTTACAGATTTAATATTAATTCCTTGAAAATGAATCTTCCTGATAATATTACATACATGCGCTCTGGCAAACCATGTTTCAGCACGCACGCATGTAACAATTAATGATGTTAATTGATTTGCCATCGGTTGAAATGAATACGGCCTTGATTCAATTTAATATGCTCATAACTTTACGATCAATTATTGCAGCGATATTGGAAAGATCGAAGAGGCACTGGGTGATAAACTATCTTCGCTTGCTTTTTACTTGAGCGTGGCGGTCGCCGGCATTATTATTGCCTTCATCCGTGGATGGGAGCTGTGTTTGATATGTTTGGTCTATTTGCCTGCCACCACCATTTCAATGGCGATTGTCAATTGGGTAATATAAATATTAATATTCATATTCTTTAAAACATATTACCATAAAATTGCTAATTAGTTGACGACTGTTGATTCTGCGCAGTAGTATTTTACTGCTTGTCAAATATGCCTTGGAATAATCGACTAAACAACTTTAGCTGTATATTGTGTTGCTGCCTTAAAATTATTTCGTTTTTTTCCCTATCAGTGAATAATGTTAATGTCAAGACATTATTTTATAATAAGTAATACATTTTTTTGTACTTACCTTATTTAATTACTTAAAAAGTCAAATAATTTTACAAAATATGTTTTCGTCTTATTGAATTTTATAGGTTATATTTATGTCGATATTGCAGATTGCATTTTTATTGACAAATTGCTAGTCATTTTATTGTACATATACGTGCATGATAAAGACGCACTTTTAACGTTGAAATGGCTTATATAAAATGTAAGTGAAAGCAATAAGTCATTTCACAATTTTATATGTAACAAAAAATCTAACAAAACTAGTTTTACCAAGTTTTACTTCAACGTTTTCAAACACCTTCGAAATTTAGGTTATGTTCTCACTCACTACTGTAATGCATTGACGTTTCTCCAACGCACACTTTAATCCAATGAACCATACGATAAATAATTTAAATATTTTAAACAGTTTAGACTTTAAATTGAATTATAAGCAATACTTTTAGACGAAGATAGTAATTTTTATACCTACAATTAATTTCTTGATGTTGTAGATGAGTGGAAAGTTGGTGAAAAAGGAGCTGGATGCCTACAGCCAAGCGGGAAGTATCGCCACCGAAGTATTCAGCGCAATCCGTACCGTTGTCGCCTTCCAAGGCCAGCAGAAGGAATTACAACGCTACACCGACTGTCTATCGTCGGTGAAATCAAACAATATCCGTCGTGGATTATTTACAGCAGTTGATAACGCCTTTATGTGGTTTTTGGTGTTCGGCTCGTACGCGCTGTCATTCTATTATGGCGTTAGTTTGATCATCGACGAGCGTTCCTTGCCAGAGGAAGAGCGCGTGTACACACCAGGAAATATGCTCACTGTAAAACTACAAACTACATAATTATAACATATTTTGCTGATGTTCAATTGTGCTAGGTGTTTTTCTCGGTGCTGGTCGCCACGTGGAATTTCGGACAGTGCACGCCGTTCTTTCAGATATTTACGGTGGCGCGGACAGCAGCCGTGCAAATTTTCAAGGTAATCGACGAGCAGCCGGTGATTAATCTATCGAAGGGCAATGGGAATGTTATTAAAAATCTGCACGGCAACATTAACTTCTACAATGTGGATTTCAAATATCCATCCAGGCAAGATGTACCGGTAAAATAGATCCCTCTAAATTGTATTATTCTTTGTGTATTTAAATTGAATTTATTTTGGTAGATTCTACAAGACTTCAATTTGACGATAAGGGCGGGTGAAACGGTGGCGTTGGTTGGTTCGTCTGGTTGCGGGAAGTCTACATCAATACAATTGCTACAGCGGTTTTACGATCCTGATCAAGGCAGTGTAAGTAAGAGATCCGTTGAAAGCAAAGCGATTTGTAGCGTTTTCCCACAGATTAATTACACTTTTTCTAGTTGTATTTCAGAATACGCCAATTTCATTTCAAAAAGTATCAAATATATTTCAGATTTTATGAGTTCTGATAATCACATAACTATTCTGAAATACTGAAATGTCAAATATTTAGCCTAGCAAAAACTCATTTGTCCAGGATACTCTAAAAACGCTCTCTTTTTCAACATTTATAAAAGCCTCATACAAGACAGTTGAAGTACACGATCCGCTTTAGGCCAAATTTTACTTTTTATTAGATACCTAATACTTTATCTTTATATTGGATACCAATAAATAGTTCCAAGCGTTTCTGTTACCAAATTTCATGTATATAATAACAAAAAGACTAAGCAAATCATCCTTTTGCTTTGGGTGGTTAATTACTAAAATAAGTGCCGCTATACTGCAAAGATGTAAGGCGCAAAATATGTCAAAAACCAGGTAAAGCAATAAAATTAAATTGTTTCACCTCTGCTAATTAAATATTTTATCCCGTTTCTCAATACATTAATTTTACACGCATGCGATCGATGCGATTAATGCACCGATGCATTGTCTAAATAAACAAAAAAAGAGTGAAGTTTATTATTATTTACTTTTAGATAAAATTTAGTTACTTTGATCTGAATTCAAATCGTTTTTGAAGTAAAAATTTTCAATGTAGCATTTATCTCGAAAATCACTGATAATAAATAATTCCGCTGACTCACGATGATAAAGATATTCTTATAAGAATGACTTTTATCTTTTAGAAAAAAGCCGACGAGTTAAAATCTTTAAATTTTAATAATGCTGGTCACGTCTCTATTCCAAATAATATTTTTTTGTAAATTTTATTACAAAAAGCGTTGCAACTTTAATATAATCACTTGATTTATCAAAGATTCAAATAGACACTTTGCAATTATTAGTAAAAAATGTACTATTAAAACTAGCCCAGCTAAACAGCCAAAACTCGATTAATCTAGTAACGCTTATGAACCACTTATTTTTTTATTTAATAACATCATGGAGATCTCTAGACAGACAGATATTACACTTTAAGCTCTGATAATATGTAATTTTTTAGGTGCAAATTGATGGAGTGAATGTAAAAGATCTCGACCTGAAATGGTTGCGTAGCAAAATTGGAATGGTCGGCCAGGAACCGATCCTCTTTGGCACGACGATTGAGGAGAATATACGCTACGGCAATCAAAATGCAACGCTCGCCGATATCGAGGAGGCGGCGAAGAAGGCGAACGCGCACTCGTTCATCAAAATGCTGCCGCAGGGATATGAAACGATGGTGGGCGAGCGTGGCGCTCAACTATCCGGCGGACAGAAGCAGCGCATTGCGATTGCAAGGGCGCTGATTAGGCATCCGACCATTTTGTTGTTGGATGAGGCGACAAGCGCGTTGGATACGAGTAGTGAGGCGTTGGTGCAGGACGCCTTGGATGCTGTACGAATTAGTTAATTTATTTGAATTTAATTTGATGGATTGCATTTTTAGGCGAGTAAATATTGCACAACGATAATTGTGGCGCATCGCTTATCGACAATACGCGGTGCAAAACGGATTATTGTTATGGATAGTGGCAAAGTTATTGAGGAGGGTGATCATGATACTTTAATGAACTTGGAGGGTGCTTACTATAAGCTGGTGACGGCGCAAATGACAATGGAAGTGGAAGAAAAAGGTAAAAGATAGTTAAAAGGCGGAATTCTACAAATTTCTCATTATGTATAACTGCCTAAAAGATTTAGTGCGAAAGCGGGGCGTCTCCTTCAAGTACCTGAACAGCATGGGTTGTTGTAAAATTGTAAGGGAGTCACATAGGGGACGTATTTAAAAATATTTTTCCTACAAATTTTAAACTAAAATTAACTGTCTTTACAAAAATACAAATTTTTATTAAATCCGGCCCCGTTTTTATGTAAATTTGTGGCAAAATTTTTATTACAGGCTCATTTTCGAACAATACGCGATGATGGGGTGCTACCTGAAGAGACCCCCCGCTTTCACACTAGATCTTTGAGGCAGTTATACATATACAGTTATGTGCAAGTCTCGAACTGAATGGAATTCTGAAATTTTAGCTGAGTTTCATCAATATTTTAAGAAATTGAGTTTTCCCATTTGCATATTTTATGGTGTTCAATTTGAGGTTTATGGCACTGTACATCGCAAAAACTTGCGATGGATCTCAATATGTTTATTGCAAGTAGAGTAGAATGATTGCGACTATTCCTAATGAAAATTTCGACAATAAAAACCCGGTTATAAGCGAAAATTCTTGGTTCTTAAAACAGTTGCAAGGTTGTGTCACAAACCAATTAGTGAGCAGCTATGAAGTTAAAAAATACAATAATACGTTTCTTAAATTCATTTCGGAAAGTTGTATGGATAAAGGAACATAAAATTTATACTACGTTTACAGAAATGCAACGAACAAAATTGCGTTTGTATAGAACCGTATAGGAGTCAATAGCGTTTGTCATTTTGTCATTTTGTGTTGTCCTCTGATGGTAATCACAATTTACAGAATACCATTATCCGTTCATTTTACGATTTAAAAAATTAGTGTAAAATATAACCGGCTCCTTATTTTTTAAATTATTTTCGTAATAAATAAATGTTTTTCAGACAAATCCTCAACTGATCAGACGAAAGCAGACGATTCAATCAGCAGCAAAGAGAAAGTACTTGAACATGACATAAGTTTCCTCAAAGAAAAGGTAATTTTCAACTTATTGTATAACTCATTCTAAAATTGACTTTTCGAACATTTTAATACCAAATTTGTTTAATTCTTGCCCGTCATCATATTTGCAAACGCAATTTTTAATTATAGTTTTCTGAAAACTCATTTTGCGGAGATGTACTTCAATGAATGAATGAATGAATAAAGTTTACATTTATATATATTTCATGCAATTATAATTTTTTAGGAAAAAGAAACAGTGGATGTTGGTTTAACTCTAGGCAAGGCCATGTGGGAAGTTCTCAAATTAAACAAACCGGAATGGTTTCACATTTTTGTTGCCGCGTTGGGCGCATTTGTAGCTGGATCATCAATGCCTGTATATTCTGTTGTGTTTGGCGACATTGTTGGGGTAGGTAAAATGCCTGGTCAAGCAATTTCAAAAAATCTATTATAAAAAAAATGACTTAGACTTTAGCACATACTGATGATGATTACGTCAGAGAGGAAGGCAATAAATTCAGCATGTATTTTGCATTGATTGGCGTTTTCACGGCCGTCGCAGCATTTTTCCAGGTACATTCCCTACCTTATATTCTTTACACATATAAAACTATATTTTTTATTGTAGTGGTATTTATTTGCTGTCGCGTCCGAAAATTTAACCATGCGTGTTAGAGGGAAAATGTTTGATACAATGCTGAGGCAAGAAGTTAGCTGGTTTGATGAGGCCGATAATGGTACGGGCGCCCTATGCGCACGCTTATCGGTCGACGCTGCAAGTATACAAGGCGTAATTTGTTTGCAATCCAAACGCACGTATCATTTTATTAATTGTAATAATAATTTTAATAGGCGTCGGGTGCAGCTATCGGCGCTGTGGTAAATTCCTTATCGAGTTTGGGAATTGCAATCGCACTCAGTTTCTTCTTCGAATGGCGATTATCCCTTGTCAATTTGTGCTTCGTGCCATTTATCTTCATGTCGATTTACTTTGAACAGAATGTGGTGAATACCGATACTTGTGGGAGTAAAAATGCTATTGAATTATCAACCAAGGTAATGAAATTTTGAATTTCATTCGGATTTAATTTTGCAAATCATTAAAAAATTATATAAAGATGCAAAACCACATATTTACATAAGTTTTGAGATATTGAGAACTCAACTAATAACATTTACGAACTGATCCGAATCTTCCAATGCAAACTCTGAAGCTTGTTGTTCCACATAAAACCCATAAGTGTCTTACGATTAGCGAGTTGTTTAACGTTGTCGCCTGTCATTTGATGTTGTGCAGTCCGGATTAGCAAAACTAACCATACGTAAAATTTGATTATGTTGAACTTTTGTAGGTTAGGTCATCGCTCTTTTTGACAAGTCGGCGAGTTAGGTTAACTAAGCCGACAACGACAACAGACATGTAATAACAAGCAATAAAGCCCTTTTTATATTAAAGTCGTAACAGTAATAAGTAGGAAATATAGAACGTTGATCAATTCAGCAATCGGCCACGACTTATTACAGTTACGACTTTCATATAGAACGGGCATGCAATGACTTACGACTATTACGCCTTCTAATATAAGTGGAACAGGCTTCAGTAAACTTGAAATTATCTATAATCATAAGTCTATTATTCAAGTCAGCAATAGTCAATAATGATTAAGAATGTGTTGAATTAATTGCATTTCTTAAACTTTTTTACTTAAAAATTGACTTATGTAACCATACGTGGGTAGACTCAAAGGAAACCAGGGTGACTTTATATTTTCCTCATTCTTATCTATTTTCCGAACGATTTTTGACACGTTTTCACCGTAAATCGTTAGCATTTATCTTTTCGCAGGTAGTCTCGTGTTGCATCCGAAGAAACTCGCTCGGAAAATGCGTGGAAGACAATTAAAATATCAAATATTTAGTTTTTCTTTGTGTTCTGCATTTTTCTAGCGATTTTTGAAGCGTTTTCACTAGAAATTATTAGGGTGAGGCCAGCTCGAGGTCGGGGAAAAATGTATGAAAATCTATGTATTAAATTTGATATTTTCCAAGCGATTTTCATAGTATTTTCACGAAAAATTGATAGAATCCACCTTTTTGAGGGTAGCGCCTATCAAAAAAGCGTCGAAAATCGCTCCGGAAATGCACGAAAATGAGCAATAATATCTCTCCCTCAACATAAAATCAGTCCAGTTTTTTTTAATTTAGTGAAATCATAATAAAATTGTAAGCGCTCTAAGGCTTGAGTTGCTGGAAAGTTCGGCTCAATTTGGAACTGTCATTAGTTGCGCCCTTTACATCTCAAAGTCTGCATAAATATGCAATTTCGCATACATGTATTGTTTTAATCAATAATTTTACTAATTTGTATGTTTGTGAAGGTTGCCATGGAAGGTATAGGTAATATAAGAACGGTGGCTTCTCTCGGAATTGAAAAG
>JARJDW010021139.1:0-10506 GCA_030264715.1 Adinopsis sp. GC000173
ATACTTTATATGTATACCGAGATTCCACAGTATATAGAGAAATTTATTAAAATTCTCCGCCACGTTGGCCACAACAAGAAGCGTGTGCCTCGTCGATTTCCTTGCCGAACGTTCGCCTCGCTTAGCGTTCCGACCCAATTCGCCTCTGTCCCTGTGTGCATCGAGCGAACGGATTGACAAAGCGCATTTATCAATGCAATTCGAGCGACAACGACGACGACCGGCCGGACGTTTGATGTGCGTGTTATTTTCCGAAAATACATCTATCCATCTATCCCATAGCGCCGAGCGTTTTGGGTGGCCGTTTTCACTGCTTGTCGTACGCGTAAATATCCACTATGAAAAACAGACGTCCATTTAGCAATAAACGCTAGTAGACAGACAAAGCCGTCCAGTGGCGCGGATCTAGCATTAAAAGGAGTTTAAGACGTTTAATGGCTTCTATCTTTTTTAGTATCTATACAATGCATTTCACTTCGTATGAAGAAAATGTAACGTATACAACACAATTGTCAACATTTCCTCTAGTAATTTTTAGTGCCCAAATTGGATGGATAATGGATTTCATTATTGTCATGGGAAATTTTCCAATTTTCTTCATTGATTTTTGGTACTTGGAAAACAGATATCCATTTAGTAAACACACAAAGCCGTCCATTAGCGGATCTAGTATTAAGAAGGGCTTAAGAAGTTATTAAGTTTAATGGCTTCTATATTTTATAGTAAATATACCTGGAGTGCATTTTTCTTCACTTGAACAAAAATTTACGTATAGAATTCAATTTTCTATATTTTCTTCTAGTAATTCTTAATACCCAACTTACTTGCTTAGTATCTCCACACTTTTAAACATTTTTGGATTGATTTCTTTATTGTGATGATTGTTTTTTTCTTTTTTACACCCATGTCTGGTATTTTCCATCAAAATTGTTCGAACAAAGTCTTTCTCCATTTGGGTTCAATAATCATATGACTCGAAAATCAAAGAAAAATTAAAAAATCACAAAAATTTTGATCTAAAGAAAATGGTTACAAAAAGGTCTAAATTAAAATGTCACTTTATATGTAGATATAAATACATTAGTGCTTTTTTCCTCATGCTTGATTTTTGGCGTCACCCTAAAAGTTGTTTTAACATTTTTTGCAGAGGCCAACAATAACAAAGCAAATTACAATTACAACTCAATTTTTGACTGTTGTATACTTCCCAAATTGTTACAGAAACGACAATTTGACGATATTTTACTTATTTTGTTGCTCCTATCAATTTTATGCAAAAGTTTGAAAAACAATCCAAAATTACATAAATAAGTAGATTAAATCGCTTACAAATGTATAAAAATGTGAAAATTAATGTTTTTGGAAATTTTCATAATTCTAACAATTATTCTATTGTGTATTCTTTGCATAAATTTGACGGCCAACAACGTCGAAATCTAACTAATCGTTAAGTGTACTATAAATTACTCCTTTGTGAATATTTTGTATTAAGAAAGGTAGCATATATAACAATTTTTAATGAACAGTGCACCAAATCGCTTAAAAATAAATAAAAAATATAAAATTTAATGTTTTTTGAAGATTTACATAATTTTAATCACCATTCTATTGTATATTCTTAGCATAAATTTGATGGTTAACGAGTTTGGAACATAACCATTCGTTAAGTGAGGAATATCTGTAGTATAAATTACTCATTTGAGTATTTTAGGGGGGCCGATGCAATACTGGTTCCGGCCAATGGTAAATCTGCCACTGACGCTGTCGCATTTTACTCACGCTGGAAGATCAAACAGTAGAAACGATAAATCTGTGCGCTAATAAAAGCGTGCGACGTTAATTAATCGCGCATTGTACGGAATTAAGTTGTTATTGTTTCTAATAAGAATAATTTCGTGAAAGTGTACACACACACGGAGTATAAAATCGTACATATAGCTGGTTAATTAATATGAAATAGATAACATCTGGCCGAACAATGACTATTCAGCCATAAATCGTGATAATAAAATGAAATGGAGCGACGCAAATCGTCAAGGTTTGCATTATTAATAATATCGTTACGGTCGTTGGGATTTTTCGACGCCGAACAGCGTACATTTCATTTCGCAAAATTTATATATTGAATATTGCCGCAGCCTTGATGACAATGCGAAAATCAATTATTTTCCAGCTATTTTCGATGCTTGTTTACATCGCACGGCGATGTTTATTATAGAACGTATCATTGTTTTCGTAGATCCAGCACGTGCTTTTACCTATTTGCCAAAAAAATTATAGCAGGAGTATGATGTGAAAAATATTGCGTTTCGGTCGTTGGATGTCATACCTATTATTTATTTATTATTTGATTGGTTTGCTATGGCGTGTGTGTGATGTGTGTGTTGAATATGCGAGCGAAATTGCGCAATTATTGTTCGAATGCGTCAGACCTACTTCCACAAAAAACTGTTGCTGTTATTCCTGTTATTCTTGCAGCCAAACCAAACATCCAACAGTCGGAACATAAATCATTGAATGCATTAATTTCGATCCATTACTGAGATGCCAAACGATGTCCAACTAAAAGCACATCAAATAGAGAGTATATTGTTGTAGATAATCTGCTAATACTACATTTGTTTAAGTTACGATATGCATTTTGAGGTTATAATTCATGAATTCAAAATATACATTTTTTTCACGCAACAAATACATAAATAATCTAATACTAACATCACCATTTCACCAATCTTTGTTTTGAGAAAGCGTTGAAAACGCTTTATACACGAAATATGCTAAAAATACATCACTTTGTTAATTTTTAAATCAATTCAATTTCATAGTTGGCAACGCTGACTTCGCTTGCATCATACAATAATTAATTAAATTAAATGTGCATGTGGAAATAATAACGTGCGCATTGTAACCGCATCAATTTTCATTAAAAACGCATCAATTTCAATTTTTAATTTAATAATAAAATGCAGTTTTTTTGATTGATTAATGTTGGTAGCGCCGAGCCGCGATGCATGCCGGTCGGTGAAATAAATTGTCAGGTTTGTTTTTGTTTTTGTGTGTGGTGCGACGTCTCCGAGGTTGAAAATTTTTAATGTGAGCAACAGGTAAATGTGGTGCGACGTGAAGATTGCGGCAGCAGTGTGCGGCGGTGTCGTCGGAATTGCATGCGTGTGTAAGTAAACGCGCGTTTATATGTATATTATTGGCCGGCGGCCAAAATCTTGCGATTTGCGATTGCAGCCCATCCATTGTGGATACATTCGTGTAAACTAATTCGATAGTTGATTCAATTGCAATGCGACGCAGCCGTTTTGATGCAATCGTTTTGTTCGGCGGTGGTGGTTACACGGTTTGCGATCGCTTGATAAATGAATGGCATCGACGAATGTGGCGCACACGGCGCACGGTAACTGAATTTTATATTTCGAATATTTTTCGAGGCTTGGCCGCTCAAGCGAACGGCTATTTTAAGCCGCTTCAATTGTACAAGATATCTATTTCAATTTAATTGCGGAAAAAATACGGATCTGTTGCATTTGCGCAAGCCGCTCAGCGATAAATCAACAGAATTCGCAGCCAAAACATTTTTGCTCGTTGAAGGGTTGATAATATAGTTTAATCATTTATCGGCCGGCATGTATACAGATGGCGATGTTGTTGCAAGTATTTCTTATTTCTTATTTTATGATGCAATAGAAAATCAATCACTGCCAATAAATCAAAAATTGGCGAATGCTTTGTTGAATATTTATGTGATTTATGGCGAAAATCGTCTTATAACTTATTAAAGTTTAAATATAAACATGGATTAAGTGCTAAACTCTTTGTTTTTTGATACTTGGTGTAAAAATAGTAATGTTTTTGTTCGCAGTGATGTTTTCTTTGTCAGAAATTATTCTATATAAATTTCTATATTGTGCAAAAATAGTGACGTTTCTGTTTGCGATAAAGTTATTCCTTTGTTAATGTTTTTTATACAAGGTTGTAGCCAAATATTGTTATTGCGAATAAAAGTGCCTACAAGTTGTTTTGCTTTGCATATTTAATGGATTTTATCTGAATTACCATGAATTCTTATAGAAAAATATTGTTTTT
Organism: Adinopsis sp. GC000173; assembly: GCA_030264715.1. Classification (NCBI taxonomy): domain Eukaryota; kingdom Metazoa; phylum Arthropoda; class Insecta; order Coleoptera; family Staphylinidae; genus Adinopsis; species Adinopsis sp. GC000173. Next base: position 4,096 of record JARJDW010021139.1, read on the forward strand.
TACTTGTTTAATTTAAAAATTGATATATTTTGAGCAACGAACAGCCAAAGCTAGTATGTTAAGAATTTGGACATTGTTTAGATTGAATTGGATAGAAATCAAATGTAGATGCGTCTATGTAACATTCTTTTACCACTATCCTATTTGTTCCAACATCAACATTATGCAAGTTCTAATTGAATTATAATAGGAGTATGTAAGATTAGGGTTTCGACATCTGATAAGGGAAGTCTAGTCAAAATGTACATCAACTAAATTAAATAAATAAGATGTAAGAACTAACCTTGCGTATTTTTTCTTAAAACGTACTTTATTAGAACTCTTTAGAACTTGTAATCCTATGAACTCAGTAAATATCCCAGTTGCTGTAATACTACTTGGTGAAAGGTGAATAAACAAAAATGTATTTACACGAATAATATATTTATCTAAAAGTAATAAAAATAATTGGATTTTATATGAATCCATGACTAACACTGTTTTCCCGAAGTTTGATTACTTTTAGGAGAGTTATAAATCTATCGAATAAATTTTGTTTTTCAAAATGTTTACATAGGTATTAAGTAGAGATACGTGTGTAATATAAAGTGTAATATTATGATTCCAAACATTACAGGTGGAGTTAGTCTATGGTTTTTTTAATTTTAATAGTGATTACTGACAATAGACAATATCGGACCAAGTTTGTTTAAAAAACTTGATCTATAATGAAAGTTCATTGCAAGATAATTAATCCAACAAACTATTCTTTTTTATATTTTTATATATTTGAACGATTTTAATATAATTGTTATAAACATTATAAAAATTACAAATTCAGACAAGTTTTAAACGATTTTTAGCAAAAACAAAGCGAGGCTATATAAATTTTTGTAATTTTATTTCCCAGTAGATGAACTGTCCTTTATGATGATGACAAAATTTGATTGCGTGATTTACCTAATTATTATATAACTAGTAACCACAAACATAACACTAATTATATTAATTTAATAAAAGATAGAATAAAATAAATAAATAATAGAGAAATTTCATATTGTTGTTTACAACATTTAACCATTTTTAATGATTTTAATAACATTTTTCTTTTATATTTTCAAACCCCAATAAATTAATGCCGATTGCTTGAAAGCGTGAATAAAAATTGACGGCAAATAAATAAAACAACATTTTGAAACTCTAAAACGTATGTACATTGTTTAAAGAATGTAGAAATTGGTTGCAAAACGATTCAATCAGTAACATTTTTGCAAACTTTTGCTAAAATTGGTGTAAAAAATGAGAAATTCAGAGAAATATTTATGCATTTAGTTTTAGAAAATAGTACCTACTTTTAACAAATATTTTGTGCAAAAAATTGCAAATATTGTTATTTTTTTTCAATATTATTTGTATGTTTTAAATAGAGGGACTAATAGTAGGTGTAAAAAGTAGTATGCAAGATATTTAATAAAAACTAAACAAATAGAGCTTAGAAAATATAAAATGTTAATAAAATAAAAAATAAACAAAACAATTATATGCTTGATAAGACACTATTCTTCAATTATTACTTTTATTAAAAATTTGGTTTGAAATTAGAAACTGAGAGAGATATTTATCCATTTAGTTTTAGTTTAGTTTCAGAAAGTAGCATTTTTAACATTTTTTTTTGCAAATATCATTTTTTAAATATTATTGTATTTCTATGTTTTAAATAGAGTGGCGAATGGTAGGTGTTGTAAAAATAGCGACGTTTTTGTTCACAACAATTAATTGCGATGTGTAGTTGAACAAAAAAAGGCTTAAACGCGCTGAAAATAGCCGAAGTGGCAGCTAAAAATATCACGTCGAACATAAAAAGCGCTAAAAAGCGTATTTTATTGCTAGTAGACACCAATAAATTACGAACGAATAGAAAATCGTTTGTTTGAACACACACATACACACTTTCTGCAACAATTTTAATAACGCTCGTTAAAAACGAATGATTATTATTGTATAATAGTGCACACACACAGAGATGCACACAAAACATACGTTTTCGTTGCTCGTAATGCGAATGGAGACGTTCAATGGACATCAACGTGCAATGGATTCACATTCACACCTCATTAACGTTCGGTAAATTTAGCTGGATTTTTATGTGTTCATAATATCACGCGCACCGTGCGCGCATACACACACACAAACATTATTATTGCTTTTTCACGAAGCGTATTTTTAAAACAATCGCCTTGTTGTTTTTTTCTACTTTGCCATTTATTTTACGTTTTGAATAGATAAAAGGTATTGTTTATTTATGCGTTTTTGGAAATTCAAAACACGATAGTAAAGTCGAAATTTGAAGACAAAACGATTTTTTCATACTAATTTTGAATAACACAGTCTACAATTTAGTATTTCTTAAGTAATATATGCATAATTGTCTTGGATAAGTGTAAAAATTATGTTAGGACTGCAATGCTTTAAAGCTATTCGTAATTTTTAAGTATATTTCAAACGACAAGGAAAAATATCCAAGAGCGTAAAGAATTATACATTGTAATCAAAGAGAGGATTGTTTTTCTAAAACGAGGACGGTTGGTAACCTTAATTAAGACTGTTAAAGACATTTTGTGATGATTTTAAGTCACTTGTGTTGCTGTAGTACAAATATTTCCAAAAAAGTCTCAGAAACAATTATTAAAAGGAGAAAATGTGAAATTTTAAAGTTGAACAAGAAGGCAAAACAGGAACAGTTTGAGAAAATTATAAGTGGACCCAGGAATAGTTTTCTCAACCCCCGTCTTAAAATGTCTAAGTTACGATTTGATTTAAGATATTTTTGGTTAAAGATATTAACCAGATGTTCCAATTAACGTTAAAATATAAGAAGTAATTATTAATTAAAGTAAAACTTAAAATTTGTGGAAATACTGCTCCCAGACATCATGAAAGATAGTATCAAAAACGAATTTGTTTAGAGCAGTGATTCTCAATCGTTTTAAAGTCATAGCGCTCTTTTTGATTTAATTTCTTTTTGCGGCGGTCTTTTCGGTTATAGATTTTAACCCGATGTCTGTCTCACTCTATGTAAAGAAAAGTGAGGTGAGGGTATGTAAACAATTGAGAGAAAAAATATCGAAAATATACACAAACAGATAAAATGCAAAGAAATGCAAAAATGTAAGAAAATTTTTCAGGTCACACTTTTAATGGTAAGATATTTATCGGTACTAACAATGTTTATGAAATACCGTAAACACATCTCTTAAAAATTGCAATTTTTGTGTTTATCGAAAGATAGTCCACAATTTTAGATGCATTTCAATTAAATTTTCATTAAGATAAACTCTAGACATCTAGCGACTTTTAATAGCAGCAAATGAAAATTACATGAAAAGTGCAAGACTTTGTGACATTTGATGTTTTTTCCTCTTATTTTTAAACTGTCGAACATTAAAAAGGCATTAAAACGTCATGTTAAAAGACTATTAACAGGAATTTTGCAAAATTAGTAAAAATGTTAAATTATTTTGTGATTATAATACATTTTTTTTGTAATTTGTCGTGCTAATAATATTTAATTTCCAACTAATAATTCTTTTTTAATGATGTTTGTTTTAATAGTTATTAAATTGTCGAGTCGTGTTTAAATTAGCACACACACTTTTATTATCTATAGGTTGTAAAACGAGTGAATGTTATTGTTTTTGCTACGTACTTAGATTATGTCAACGATGCCCATCAAGTGAAACAAGTTTATGTTGCACGCTGGCAAATAAATTCTCACCGTCGCGCGGTTATCAACCAGCAACTGTCTCATCCTTCTCGCCGAATAATAAATACTCATAATATTATTCCATTTAGATGATAAATTAACGAACAAACAGGTGTTGGATGCTGCCAGCCAAGATTCGGTAGATGAAAATCGCTTTCTAATCCCACCCGGCTTACCATCTCTATTTATTTTCATCGCATGGCGAAAAAAAACATACAAACACATAGAAAATGAAACGACAGGCGCGCAATTAAATTATTAGTACGAATAAATCATTTGTTTGCACTATAAAAAAACGGTTAAAAGTTTAACGATCTCCTTGGAGGTGTGTCTTCATGTGAAAATATCGCAATACAAAGCAATGAGATTGATTTTAAGTGAAGATAATATGTCCTCTATAATAAATTAAGCAGAAAGTCTCTTGGAAACAGAATATATGATTTGACACATTTTTTTTTAAATAAAATGCTCTTAAGGCTGCGGTAGTCGACTAAGCTTATAAAAACTGTCGCATAGATGGTATTGCGGAAAGTGCTAGAACCCTTTCACAAATCTTAATATCGTACGAGAATTGGTTTTTGGATTTTTTAACAGCACCCAATTAAAACTCGTATACATCTCTTGGGTTGTAAAGTTTAATGAAAATCACAAAAAATAATGTAAAATTCTAAAAACGCGGGAATACAAGGAGGCTTTATTATTGGAGATAATTAATTCGGCTTTTGAAAATTCGTTTTAGAAAAATTTTCTCTACCAGATAAGTATTTTAAATATATTTTTTTAATATTTTGTTAATTAATAAATATTTTTTAATGCCCCACCCTTTATTTGGTGCCCAATGTAAAAAAGAACATGTTTTTTGAATTTTTGAAAAATATTGAGTAGTTTTAAAATTAGAGTTTGGATAGACTCGACGAGTCCGAATTCAATTTGGCCAGATCCTTCATTGATATCCTTAGTGAGGAGGAGTTTATTGCAATACTCTTTGACCAATCGAAATTTTATTGAAATTTTGCATTTTGGTTTTCTTAATGAAAATTTGCCGAAAACTTCTAAAAATTACAACCTTTTATTTTAAAAATATGAGAAAAAATATTTTTTTGCGCAATAGTCTTGAATTATCACTTTTATTAAAAATTGATTCATGAATTAACGTTTTTTTGAAGGAATTTCCATAGATTTTCAAACATTGTAGTAAGTGATGGGTATAAAGACAAGAAAGAAATTACTTGGATAACATAAAAATTGTACCATTTGATGTTTTCCAATGAAATAATATTTATATTCCTAGTTAGGAGGAATGACGGTTTGTTGCACTTCTCTTTCACCAATTAAAATTTTGCATTTTTCTTTTTAATTAAAAATTGGCCGAGAACTTCTGAAAATTGCAAAATTTTAATGTAATAATATCAGAAAAACAGTTTCTTGTTCTTATTCTCCTTGTTTTTACTGAAACTCTTCAACTATTTAATTTTTTATAGTTTTAAATAACAAAACAAAAATTTTGATTAAAGTGAAGCAATTTTTGAGTAGTTTCCGGAACAATTTTATTCAATATCATAACGGACACGAATCTCTCACCATTCCGAATTACAACCAGATGGAAGTCACTTTGAAATTATGATGGAAAATATGACAACCGTGTTTTTTTTCCTATCTCTCTCTGTACGTCCGCCAAACACGAGCAATGAATGAAATGATGCGTCGCCTTCTGTTGCATGTTTGTCCGCGTGCCTGTTTGCCGGCGAAATTTACACGAGTTGAAATAAAACTGTCATGTTGGAGATGCGCGAATTGCGGCCGGGTGCTTAGTTACGCTAATATATTTTTCAGTGTCACCATTTCAAAATCGCATTAAAGCGCGCGTCGTGCATCATGTGTGCTGCCCGCTTTAATTACGCGCGCGCTGCAACACCTGCACGCTGGACCACCATCATCATTATCAGTTTTGTCTTAGCAAACAAATTCGCACGCAACCTCGCCGATGATAAAATGATCACATTTCGCCCACTGTATTTAAAAAAAGGCCAATTTATTCGTCAACTTTTAATTAAGTCGATCTGATAAATTTATCCCCGGCCGGCACAACCTTTCTAACTTTCCGGTATGCAAAGGTCGCCGGATTTTAAATTTATCAAAGCGATTTTCCTTCGCAGTCTTGTCTATGCGTTGTTGTGGTGTGTGTATGTGTTTTTTTGCGAAACGCCACCGCGCGCGCTTTTTGGCAATCGCACGACTTTAATGTCGCTTGGCACGCGCGAAAAAACACATTTTAGCATTTCATAATAAATTTGCTGGATGTATTCTTCCGATTTACATTATCGCGCTCATGGCTAATAAATTTTACACGATGTTTTATATACATTTATTTTTTTGCCTCGCGCGATCTCGCTCGTTTCGCGCGAATAAACTGCGCCTCACAGCGGAGTCGCTGCGCGTTTTTTGTTAAAACGCAATTTATATTATACAAAAGCTTTGCAATCGGCGTCGCACCGTTTGGAAATTTAATACTATTATGTAACATCGCCCGCTTCATTTAGTTTTTTCGAAAAACATGACAATTTCATGAAAGAATTATTTCATTAACATTTCGCAATTTTTCAGACAATTTTCAGCTGCTTATTTACTGAACATAGTTAGGTGACTTAATATTGTGATCTTTTGTCAAA
>JARJDW010021145.1:0-10462 GCA_030264715.1 Adinopsis sp. GC000173
ATTTATTTTTTTCCACAAAATATTTAGCATTTATTGTTTTCTTAAATATATACTATGTTGTTGCTAAAATTGTGGTAAAAATAAGTAAAATCATACAAAAGCTTTATTACTAATAAAGTTCGATAAAAAATTCAACGAAATGAAGATTGCAAATGTGAGTATAGACAGAAACACTTTTATAACACGAAATATTATTCGAAATCGAACAAACTGAAAAATTAAACACTCACACTAGCTAATAATTTATTTTTGCCACAACATATTTAGCAATTATTGTTTTCTTAAATATATACTATGTTCTGGCTAAAATTTGCTGTAAAATTTTACAACAGCTTTATTACTAATAAAGCATGATAAAAAATGCAACGAAATCAAGATTGCAAATGTGAGTAGATATATTTTTAGAACACGAAATATTGTTCGAAATCGAACACACTGAAAAATTAAACACACACTCTAAAAGATAATTTATTTTTGCCACAGAATATTACATTACATAACAAATGTGCGAAAAAAATTCACACTCACTGAAAATAATATACTTATTGCATAACTTAACAATTATTGTTTTCGTTGAATTTGCATTCTTAATAAATGAATATATAATTTATTAAAACAACACTCTCTCTCTTCTCGCTCGCCGTCTCTACAACAAAACGGCTCTTTAAAACCGCCGCATTTGAGTATAAAAAATGTGAACTAATTTAAACTTTCCGTGCATAATTAAGGCGGTTGTAAATCAATTTTTCGTCACCAGGCGAAAAGACCAAACACGCTGATAAATAATTTAGCGTCGACGACCATCCCCAATAGATTATTTAATAAAACGTCGTTATATTTTTCTCGTCTAGCATCTTAAATATTTAATTAATGCGTTTTGTGTGTTGTGTGTCGATGCGCTTTTGTGTTGTGTCGCAATTGAATTAAAGTGTAGCCGGTGTATAGGTACGGTATACGTACTACACTCGACAAAAGAGAGGAGAGCGAGAGAGCTCCGAGCGTTGTCTAAGCGCAACATTTTTTGTTAGTTAGTTGGGTTGAAATTGTTTTTTTTTTATTCTGAAAAATTTAAAGTTCCCTCGTTAGGAAATCGAATACGCAAGCGCGAATAAAATAATCAATGGGATATATTTTAAGGGTAAATACGAACCCTCCCTGGTTAAAGCCGCATCAGACATTGCCAAACATATTCCACTAACGCACGCACCTAACTTTCACACCACTCTTTTAACCAACAAATTCAGTGACACACAACCAAACATAACCTCTAAATAAATAACTAAATGCAACGCGAGTTTCTGTACATTGACTAATAAATTTAGTGAGCGCCACTCGAAAATTTATATACATAATAAATCAAAAGAGCAGTGATTTTACTTAAAATTCTAACTAACATGGGGTAATATTCATTTGTTTACGTATGTCGTTTGATTGCCTAATGTAATGAGTCGCTTATTAAAAAATTGATTTTTGCTCCGATTGTTTTGCAATTGTTTGTTTTCGGTTTCTTTCCTATATATATTTTTTTGGATAATTTTAATTTAAAGCCGAAAAATTCCAACAAAATAAGTTTGCGCGCCAATCGGGTTTTGCCACCGGGGGTGGTTTTCGAATGGTGGGGGTATCCCAGAGGTGGGGTAAGCGTGCGCATGGGGTGAAGGGTACGCGACGCCCGTCGCGACGCACCAGATAGTGGGTAGACAGACTGGCGTCGGCAGGTCTCTAACGACTAGGATGTGACAGCTCTCTCGTTCCGGTAAGTGAACATTTAATATCACACTTTACAAATTTTTATATACACATATGCAACCAACATTACATACACATATACACAGTGACAGACACACAGAGTATTCATTCTACATGCATACACATTTGAATTTTTCATCATTTATTCAACTTTTATCTGCTTTTTTGATAGAAATTTTATTTTTGTTTTTGCTCATTTTTATTTTATTGCCTATTAATCAACATTATAGCAGTTGTTAATATTTTATCGCATATGCAACCAAACATACAACATATTATTAATGTGTTGTAGTATATAACGCTTAATGCCTATCGCTTCGAATGCAATATTATTAATAATTAAACAACTTTTTCAAATTTTTTTGAATTTCCAATTAATAACTTTACTTTTTTTTAACAAAGTGTTTGAACATTTTCTTCTCTCGTATTTATAATTCGTGCATGTTATTTATATTTAGTTAGGTTATGTATGGAATGGTCACGTGCACACATCATCGATTCCAACAAAATGATGGTTATTATCAAATCGATTTTATTATGTGATAGGATATTAAAACTGATAAGTGTTGTCGATGATAATAATTATTAATTACAATGCTTTAATAAATAATCGATGATTTTTTTTCGGGCGAAATGCATTGTGGTTTCATAGTAGGCAATATATACGATATATTCCTACATCGATGAGTTACAAAAAAATTGTTGCTATTTATTAATATTAATAGTAAACAGACTTTATCTATTGATGCAACATTCAATTGTTTGTTTTGATAAGTTTGCCAGCTTGAGCTATTGGTCCGACGTAAAATTAAAAAAAAAATAATATTGCTTTCGTAAATAAATATAGATTTATTGAACTTTATAATATTTAAAAAAAATGTTGTTTTGTGTGTGACAAATTTTGCGACGTGAAACTTTTTGCGACTATTTTTTTGCAATCAAATAAAAAATATTAGATAATATTATCTTTCGTAATGAAATTTATTCGTCTGAATTTAGTATTTTTTCTGTGTGGCAAATTTGCGCGCTGAAACTTTTTTCGGACAGTTTTTGGTAATTGTCGGTGTTAGGCGTGTCAAATCGTAATGTTTTATTATTAAATTATTTGTTTGATCGTTAAAAGTATCCACATACAAATATACAAATGAATAAAAATGTCACAAAATTATATTGTAAATAATCATAAGCTATTTGGATTTACGCGTAATGGATTTCATGCCATCATCCATGTCCTAATCGCCGACGAAATTCGGCGGTGGCAATCGATTTTGAATCTATTATAAAGTGTGTGTGTGTATGTGTGTGCATTTGAGTTGAGCTTCTATATCATCGCATTAAATTTTCATTTTGGTGGGTGTATATGCATTCAACTTTGCCCTCTAATTGATAGATTAACTTTCGAAATCTTTTCACGATTTTCTATTTTCTCTAAATTAGATATTTATAGCGCTTGAAATGTAAATGAAGACAAATAATGCATGTTGAATATTTTCGGTCGTAAAATTATCAAGTTTTGAATAAAATTTCTGTTAATTAATATGCGATATATAGTGACAATTATCGTCGCTCGAAGTTCAATTTCCAAGGTGTATATTTAGTAAAAAGCGTGTTATTTTGTTTTTATTGATAAAACTGTAAGTAGTTCAAGGGGGTTGGAAATATTCTTGATGTTTGCGGCGTGATTAGAGCGTTTATGTTTATAGTGACGTGACTGGGTGCCAGCAGCAGCAGCGCCGGCAGAGGGAAAGGAAAAACCGGCAGACGTATCGATACGTTTATATCTACATACAGAAACCGTATCAAAGACCCTTTAATCTTTAATACTACTGCACAACCCCTTTTTCTCTCCTTATTCGGCTTTTTGCATTCACTGCTAATCCATGCACGTACTTACATACAATGCAACATATGCACAATTAAAGCGAAACGCGCGTTATGCCCGGGCCAAATCAAAAACATCCACTCAGATTTTCATTAATTAATGCTTGTGTTACACTATAAATTTGGGGCGCAGCCAAATTAATTCATTATCATATAAATAATTTACATCTTATTTAAAATATAAATAATTTTGTTTATATATTTGCACGCTTTTTTAATATTTGATTGCATTGTTTACGTTTTACGCAAAAAAGTCGGCGCAGTTGAATGGTGTGGTGAAAGCAAGCAGCGGTTCCGAGTAGTAGATTGAATGACCGCTTGAACGACACGTCATTATCAGTAATGCTAGTCGTCGTTATCAGCTGTTAAACCACGTGACAGTAGCGTGCATTCGGTGACGTCACAGTAGCGCCGCGACGCGCTACCTTACAATTGACGGCGTACCAACAAAACCGTGTGGTCGATAAAAAAAACACACACACATATATGCATAGTCACTTCGAATACACACACATATACACATATCCAACTCCAACACCACCAACGAAAAAAAATATTTTAATCAATTGTTAAGTTAGTGTATATGCATGTTTTCGTAGTTTATCGATCGCGCCGCGTAGCCGTCGACGAAAAAAAAAATAAATAAGCGACGAATTATTCCTGCTCACCCTATTATTCATGCACATACACACACACAGAGAGAGAGAAATTTTGGCTAAATAGTGCAGTGCAGCACGTGCCCTTGGGATATAAGGGGGATGGTGAAGTAGACAATAGGGCCGTAGATTTTGAACCCCCCTACAAACGAAAAATCTATTTGATCAAATTTTAATAATTTTGCATTTTTAACGAACGAAGGTTTAAATGGATTAATTTGGTTGAGTCACATGCATATCCGATATGGTCTAGTGGCTAGGATACCTGGCTTTCACCCAGGAGGCTCGGGTTCGATTCCCGGTATCGGAAATTTTTGATTTTTTTTAAATTAAAAGTGATTTAGGCTAATCTAGACCATATATTTAAATTTTTGTTATCATTTACGCAACATTATATCAGTGTGATAATAGTTTGCTTATACATTGTCAGTAAAATTAATCATTTTGATTTTTATTTACAATGAATTGAATGTTTTCTCTAAAATATTATATTGAACATTTCATTGACGTTGCGATTGTAAATAATCTAACAATATTTTATATAAAAAAGTAACACTTTGTTATTGTTATTTTTGGAAATAATGGATAGAAAAGGGTTTTGATAAAAATTAGCTTTTTATAATGTAGATAATTTGAATAGTTTTGAACACAATTGTAAATTTTATTGAATGGGCAATCGATAAATTAGGCAAACATCAATTATAAACAATTAACATTAATCATCCGGTGTTTATTATCAATTTCTCACATAAATTTTTTGTTTACCCACAAATTTATTAATACATTTAATGACTTATAGTAATCCCCAATGTGTATTCAAATTGCGTGCTCGATGCACATAAATACATTCACCTATACTATACAACATTCAGCTTGAAAAACTCATCAAATGCACTAATACACATTTTATACACACATTCACACACAACGTACATACACACAAACATAGAAACGTACAGAAAATTATTTCGCCTTTCAACTGTACACTCCTTATTTATTGCGCTCGCCGTTGTACGTACGTACAATAATATTACGATTTACGTTGCGTTTTTAATTCAAGCCATAATACGTTTATGTTTGATTTGAAAGCGCATACAATTCTTGTTTAATTACAAATCAAAATAAAATCATCGTTGTTTGTCATTCTCCTAGTGTTCACTGTTGGCCCTTATGTTTATTTTATTCATAAGGCACGCGGTGAATGCCAAGAGCAGACTTAATTCAACATAAACATCGTAATTTATTAATTAATTATTGATGACAATGTAAATATAGTATATACATGCATATATATCTATATATCTATAATCAAATCGTAAGTTGATTCACAAATTATATTAACAATTTGTAGATGTTGAACCAGTATTCAGTAGTTTGCTCGCATGCTAATTGTTTTTGTATGTTGATTAACATTTGCAACGATTACGTAGATAATAAATTATTGTGTGTGAAAGCGTAATTAAGTAAAAAAGCAAATATTGCCTTCTATTTTCTATCTAAAAACTCTGTTGACATAATAATTAATTCAAGCTGAAATCAATAACATAAACTATAATTTGAAACTTAATTATTCCATCAAGAAATCACAACGACGAATTCGAGAGCTTGCGAGCGTGAGCGTTTGCTGAAACAAATTTAAATATTTGATGCGCGCCCCCGCCGCCCAATCGATACGATGATTTTCACTCAGACTGATCAAGGTTGGTTTTAATTACGATGAACGATGAAACAGTCGCTGTATGTGTGTGTGTGTGTATCTCGTGAATGAAAATCGAAAGCTGCTGCTGCCGCCGAGCGCAAAAAAACATTGAAACATAGGAACGTTTTAACAAAGGGTCTGGCGTATCGATGGGGTGGTCATATTTATAAGGGGTGCATGTTTTACTCACCCCAAGCACCGCGCACACAGTTAGGGTGTAGTGCAGTGGCGTAGACGTTTCCAATTTTTCTACACGTCGCAGAAATTTAATTGAATAATGTCAGAGCGCATAAATCACATCTTATCAATGAAAAACATTCAGCACTCGCGCTTTGCTCGTTCATTCGTTCGTTTCATTCGCTCGCTCGCTTACAGCATAGGCAGCCAGCAGCAGCGCAAGAGAACAAAACGCTTCGCTGGCGTGGAGCGCGCAGAGAGCAAATCAATATTCAATGTTGGGGTTCATTTCATCCTGATAATGTCACTCACAAGGACATCGCACACTGTCTGCACACACCAAAAATGTTTCATTTTCGTCGCCTTTTTTGTATCTATGTGTGCGGATAAATAAATATCCTATCTTGTTGTAACATCCGCAAATATCGTTCAAACACGCTTTTAAAGTTGCATATATTAAGTGTTCTATGTCATTTTTACACTAAGCAATTGAACGTTGCCTACTTATCGCACAAATGCATTAAAATTACTAAAAAATCATTGTTTTAATCATTATTTACCATATTACCAATATTTATGATTAAATTTGCTGCAAATTAATGTTTTAGGCACTTTTTTTATTTAGAATGCAATTATCTTTCACACTTGCGTATAAAGTTGCATATATTAAGTGCTGCGTCATTTGTAAACCCAGCGATTGCAAGTTGCCTGCTTATCATATAATTGCAAAAACTTTTTCTATATTAAAAATTATTGTTTTAATCATTTTCTCCGCTAATCAGCATTAAAATATGTCCACGTACTTACAGCAGAATTAATTAAAATTTCATAGAGCAAAAAAATATTTTTCATTATGATTGCTGGAAATTAAAGTGTTAGACGTATTTTCGTTAGTTTTCCAATTAATAAACGGATTTTGTTGCATTTGGTGCACCAATCAAATTATATTTTAATTTCCAGCGCGATATGAAATCAAAATGGTGTTCAGAATCTTTCATACACGCTTTTAAAGTTGCATTCATTATGTGTTATGCCACTATTACACCAAGCCATTTACATTTGCCTACATATCGCATAATTTCAATGCAAAATTAAAATCACAGCATGGAATACATAAATTTTCAATTAAAATTGCTAAAAATTATCGTTTCGATCAATATTCTCCATCATTTTGCAATTTGTACGTTAATTAATAATGAAAAATGTCTACGTGAAGTATAATTAACTAAAACGTTATTGTAAATTCGTGTTTCAGACATTTTTTGATAGTAAATTGTTAGATTTCTAATTAATAAATAGAGTTTGTTGTCTTTTGTGCACCACCAATCAAATTATATTTTAATTGTGCGCTTAAATTAAAAAATCCACCGCCGACGATATTCGGTTGATTAGCAGCAGCCTGGCGTAAATTTGCGCCGTGATTTTGTGGCCTTGAATTTCCACCGGCGAGCTCTGTATGTACCTATATATATATATATGTGTGTATGTGTATGCTGCTGCTGTAAATGTATGCGTGTGCACGATGTATGATTGCATTTATTTGCAAACATTGCGAGTCCATCATTCGAATTCGTTCGCAATGGCTGGCGCGCGAGATGAAATCTGTTGCCATGACAACGATGTCGATCGATACGCCGGAGCTTTTCATCATTTCCCAGGGAAAGCCAGTAACGGACTGAGCCCCTTTGGGAAATTAAAACTCATCAATATATGTATGTATGTGTGTGTGTGTGTGGTTTTTTAGTCCAATGTATATTTATTTTGTTATTTGAATGTAAATATTAATAAACGTCGCACTAATGCATAATAAGCCGACGATTTGTTTTTAGTTTTCACGGTTTGCAAACAAATATGTAAATAATTGTTCATTAATTTGGTATTACATATATGGACGGATTACGCTAATTCATTTCGAGTTTCGATTGAAATTTTAGTACCCGGTTATTGATTTTTATTACGCTATGCAGAATATATTTGCATCAATTTATAGAAATACTCTACACATATTCTTTCTTAAATTTATAGTAGTTAACAACCTACTTGTTATAGTTTGCAGCAAATAAATAACATCTATAAATTAAAAGAAAACTATTCGTTCACAAATGTTACAAAACTTATATCGAACTAGAAACATTTAAAATGAATCTTTGTATAAAACATCTTTCTCAATAATTGCATTAATATCTATTATATTAGCATCTTATTTTTATACATTAATTCCTCATTAGAATAAATAGTTTATTGTTGGTCATACGAATCATTCGATAAATACCTGCTTGTTAATAATAACTTCGATGAATTGATTAAAAACAATTTATTCGTTCAACAACGTTTCACAATTTAAATTAAAATATGTACAAATATTATTGCTGAAAGTCTTTGAGACATTATACACTCTGTCAGATAAGTATCGGGAATTGATCATTTAGAAAACCCGGTTCAAGATATTGTCAAAATGCTATTTGTTGATAAATTGTTTATAATATCCTTATGCCGACCATATGCCGACTATTTTGTTTATAGCACTTGTTTTAATCGAAAATTTCAAATGAGTGTCACGATTTTTACAAATAGATTCAAATATTGCGCAACAAATTTGTCTAAAATTTGACATTGCAAATGGAATTTACCAAATCATTATAAATGTTACATAAGACTTACAGTGAATTGACTTTACTAAAAACACGAGGTACCATGCATTCAGAAGCGGCCAATATGAAATAGAAGTTTGCATCGCTCTAGCCTGCCATCAATGAGTTCATCTGTAGTTAGCATCATTCGAGCACTCGAAATTGTTGCCAGAAAAACAGAAGATAAAGAAAGAATCATAATTAAGCATGATGCGGTGTTTAACATTGCAAATTCGGTAAAAAATTATAAATTTGAAGAGTGAGAATACACGGATTCTGCGCCATGATAAGGCATCTGCTCATAAGACTGTCATTTTAAACAAATTTCTGGTTAAATACTTAGTCAATATTGTAGAACGATCATCATAATTGTCAGATATGTCACCGACTGACTTTTTTCTTTCTTTAAAACTGAAATTAATACTTTGGTACACTCCTTTTCAGCCTTTAAAACGTAAAAAAAAGAATTCGTGGCGAGTACTAAATTCGATGTAATTATATTATTTAAGAAAGGGCTTTCTTTAAAGGCGACACCATGCATTTGAATAATTGCTAAATATTTTGTGTTTTATCGGACAATTCCCGATATTTGTTTGACAAAGTGTATGTATAAAACATTTTTCTCAATAATTGCAATAACAACAGATAAATTTCCTATTTTTATGCATTAATTCTTCATTCAAAGAATACTATTACAAGAACGAGTTATTCCCGTGAACTATAAGCAACTACCCTTAAATTTTCAGCCAAACCTACCCGCTATTTTTATTTTAACAGTGTTCAAGCGTGCGTGAAAGACTTTTATGAAATTGGAACAAAAACAGTAGGCATCATTCAATGATTCGATTCATAAGGTATTCCATTTTCATACATTTATACTTGTGTAGTCATTCCGTAAGTACTTATTCCGACGGTGCTGATAATAGCAAAAAAGACATATTCTCGTGTACTGCAAGTGACTACTTTCACATTTTCAGCCACTTCCATCCATTGTTTTTGTTTTAACAGTGTTTGTATGCGTGCATGTCAGAGGTTTTATAAAAATTGAAAAAGAATAATGACATTCAGTGATTTGTTTCTATCTATAGACGAAAACATTCACAGCCGAATTAAATAGCAGTTGGATGCAGCGTATCGCAATATGCTTTTTTTAACGAAATTCGTCCCTTTCCATGGTAGCACGAGAACCGCCATAACAAAAAATAATTCCCAAAATTGCGTTAGCTAAGCGTCTGACGAATGTGCACGAGATAACTTAGATCGTAAATATCTCCGTATAGTGGCATCAAATCCTGGAAGAAGTATTGCGTATCAAAACTGCCAGCCGTAGGAAGTCGACCACTTCAACGACGTTTTTGTCACTGTTGCGTTACAAATCGACGGAATGCACCAGTGACTAAGGAATGGTCGAAACAGTAGAGTTTTCGCTNTATCGGAGAGGAAATAATGGCTCAATTTGACAAAAAATTTGAAAGATAAGTCGATAATTATTAACAAAAATGTTTTATGTGAAGATATAAAATAATTGACATAAAACACGAAACGTTGTCGAATAATAAAATAATGTTATTTATTTACTCAATTTTTTTGTAATTTAGTAATTAGAATCATTTATTCGCTTTTATCATCTTTATTGTTGTTCATTTGCAGCATGTTTTCCTTCTTGTAAA